>NESQ01000425.1:0-75027 GCA_003070745.1 Tuber borchii
ACAACGACAGAGAAGGCTTTCTTCTCATCAGTTCTAGAAACACGGTCAGCACTAAGAAAGCGGGAGTGGGTGATGACAAGATTTTTGGCATTGTCCACGCCGGGGAGAAGGAGGGGGTAAAGCTCCGCATCCATGTCGGGGTGCGCGTCCATGGGTATATCATGGATGGCGAACTGGACGTCGGTGGGGGCATAGCGAAAATGTTCCCATGGGTTGTCGTTCACGGGAAAGGATTGATTCAGTCTGGCCGCAAAGGCGTCAAAGAAGGGAGCGTAACAGGAGGCGGGGACTAGGGGATCAGCCACGGTGAGCGAGACGGCCCCCTTTGGGCTGACCGAGACCCTAAACGACTTAGGAAGTCCAGAGCCGGCTTCCCGGAGGACGGAGGTGGTGATGTCTGGGAAGCGGATACGAATAGAGGATTCCTGTAGGTGGGGGCAGTGAGACAAACCAGGAGCGAAAAACCTTCTGGCAGCGCTGGGGAGGGGGGCAGGACCCTTCTGGGAGGCGTCTTGAATGACGGCTGCGACTTTGTTTGCAGAGGTGCCAGGGGGAGAGTTTTTGACGGTCACTTTGGCTTTGGCCTTGGTGGCTCTAACCGCAGCTTCGAACTCAGAGGTACCACCATGAATGACCTGGGCGTATGATTTTGCCTGTGGTGGGGCATGACGGAGGGGGGTAGCAATAGTGGGAGGGGCCATATGGGACGGGCCTGGGGGGCCGGTGAGAGAGGGAGGAGGAGGGGGGGGAGGGGGGCGACTCCCCTTCTGGAGTGCTTCTGAGGTAGAGGGGGGCGGTCTTCCTATGTGACACGTCGCGTATGGCATTCCGGATTTCGAGGAGTTGCTCATTCGGGGAGGAGTTAGCGACCTGGGACTGCAGGTCATGAACTGCAGATCGGAGCTCCTCCAGTTGGGAGCCGATTGAATTAACCGCATGGAGGCAGGCGCCCTGCAGGGGGATGAGAGAACTTTCGGAGAGGGAAAGATTCTCGCACTCCTGGGGAGAAAGTGAGGGGAGCTGCTCAGGGGTGAACCTGAGAAGGCAGCGGGTGCGAGAGAACAGCGAGGTCCAAAAAAGAGCCGCAGGAGAAATCGCAGCAGTGGCGGTTGTAGTAGACAGGGGCCCAGATTGGGGCGGGAAGAGCGAGATCGCGGGACCCAGAGGATCCATGGTAGGAGAGAGGGGGTGTAAACCCAATTGATATAGGAAAAAGATTTCGGCGGGGATCATGCACTAGAAACTATGGTGTTGGGAAACTTTTGGTCAGGAAAATAGGGGGCGCGGAGCGTGGCAACCAAGAGGCTATTTATTTCTTGTTTTTTTTCTTTATTGCTTATATCAGTTTTGCATTTTATTTGTATAACTACCGGGAAAAACCAGACATGCAGCGCTAGCTATGGTCAAGCAGAAACCCCACGCATCTCTCCCCTCATGGGATCAAAGTCACGCCCCCAAGGCCCTATGGTACGGGCCCAACCGCACATCTCACCCACAACCAAGTAGCAAGTACTTCGAGCGAGGAAAGAGGAGGACGCAGAAAACCCTTCAGAAAGCTCCACTAAACAAACGAAAGGATTACAAAGGAAAGCCCACACACGCGGGAAAGACAGAAACTCCACTAAATAGAAATCTTACAAAGAATAAAACAATATCTACGTAGAGGCAGCCTAAATAACTTAAAAAAGTTGGCGACCGACATTACTCTGGGCCCAAGGCAATGACATCGATCGAGGAGGCGGTGCAATAGCACAACAGAGCGTAACCGAGGATGCGACTGTCGACCGCTGCGGGGGGCACAAGGCCAAGCGGTATTAGGGTACCAGCCAAAAGAGGGCAAAAGTAGCTGTAACCGAGCAACTGGACAAGCCCAAGAGGAGAGGAGGAAGGGTAGACCTAAGTATCATAGGAACTATCGAAAACGTGTACGTGTCTGACAAGGCAGCCTCGAGTGAAACGTAATCAAAGAGAGTAGAGAAATCGACTGTAGCCTGGTGAAACGTTTACTCTTACTGCGAACCGTGATCCCAGCCGTCTGTAACATGGACGCCAGGGTGTTGCCGACCGTTCAACTTGTTAGGCGAGAAGGCAAACCAAGAGCGAAGAGGAGGATGTCATAGGACCTAAGAAACGGGTGCCGAAGTCCGAGTCTATCATAGGGGGGGGTGCAGGTCACTCAGAGTGCGCGTAGTGAAAAGTGAAGATGATTTCTCATGGTGTTGAGATTTCAATCGCCGGAGGTGTAGAGGAGATGGTTCGTGGCAACCAAGAGGCCATTTCTTTTTTTTCTTTTTTTTTTTATCTCAGTTTTGTATTTTATTCGTACAAGTAGCAGGAAAAACCAGACATGCAGCGCTAGCTATGGCCAAGAAAAACCTACGTATCTCTCTCCTCATAGGATCAAAGCCACGCCCCCAAGACCCTATGGTATGGGCCCAACCGTACATCTCGCCCTCAAAAAAGTAAAATACTTACAGCGAGCAAGCAGGAAGACATAGAAAACCCTTCAGAAAGCTCCCCTGAACAAATTAAAGGATCACAAAGGAAAGCCCACATAGGCGGGAACGATACAATCTCCTCTAAACAGAAACCTAACAAAGAATAGAACACTATCTCCGTAGGGGCAGCCTAAATAACTTACAGTAGTTGGCGATCGACAATACTCCGGGCCCAAGGCATTGACATTGATCGAGGAGGCGGTGCAATACCACAACATAGCGTAACCGAGGATGCGACCGTGGGCAGCCACGGGGGGCACAAGGCCAAGTGGTAGTAGGGTACCAGCCAAAAGAGGGGAAGTGTAGCTGTAACCGAGCAACCGGACGAGACCATGAGCAGAGGAGGAAGGGTAGACCCAAGTATCATAGGCACTATCGGAAACGTGTGCGTGTCTGACTAGGCAGCCACGAGCGAAACATAATCGAAGAGAGCAGAGAAATCGACCGTAGCCTGGTAAAAGGTTTTCTCTTACTGTGAACCGTGATCCCAGCCGTCTGAAACATGGGCGCGATGCAGTTGCCGACCGTGAAAATGTTAAGCGAGAACGCAAAACAAAAGCGAAGAGAAGAATGGACCAGGACCTAAGAAACGGGTGCCCATGTCTGAGTCTACTATAGCGGGGGCGGTGCAGCTCACTCAGAGTGCGGGAGAAGAAAAGTGACAATGATTTCTCATGGTGTTGAGATTTCAATCGCCGGAGGTGTAGAGGAGATGGTTCGTGGCAACCAAGAGGCTTTTATCTTTTTTTTTTTTTTTTTTATCTCATGTATTCATTGTTAAGGTACAAGAACTCGCATGCAGCGCTAGCTATGGCGTAAAGAAAACCTTAATCCCAAAACAAATAACAAAGTAAAAACTCAAACTATCTGCCCCATATCGTGTCAAGTACTCGATACATAACCAACATACGGAAATTTTCAAACAGGAAAAATCATCACCTAACTACCGCTAACACGAAAAACTACCAACCCATCGGTCGGAACAAAGGAAAAATCATTTTAAAAAGCTAAGTAAGGTTCTCTTCTACCAAGGGAGAATGAGCAGTTGCAGATCGAGAAGACACGGCGCCGTAGCAGGCCATAGAAGGAGCAAAGTTGGTGCACGTCTCATTGATGTAGGAGGCGAGCCCGAGGAGGAGCTGGGCGGAGGACCAAACCGGGGAGTCTTCCGCGACCGAGAGCACTCCTTGGAGGTGGAGGGCCCTGGGAACTGCTTTGACTTCGCACCGAAAGATGGCGTGACTGAAGGTCTCGTCTTACTCGCCGCACAAGGGGCAGAGGGGTATGAGATCAGGTTGGGACCAGGAGGGGTGGGCAGCCAGGTAGCTCTTCTGGGCCCTCATCTGATGAATGCGGTCGGCCATAAACTTGCCGAGACCCATGAACGGGTGTGGTTTCGTACTGATGGGAAAAGTATAGTATTCCGGCGGAGGGGCAAGGACTCTCCATGAGTTGAGCATCATGGTCCGAGCCTTCCGCTGCGGGGCGTGGTAGGAGGCCCTCATAAGGGCGTCGGAGGGGAGGTCCGGGAGGTCCGGCAGAAGAGAGGCCCTGAAGAGGGGGAGCGTAGAAGAATCTCCTAGGAGGGGGAGAATGAGGTGTGCGAGGGCATCGACCGGCAGGTGAGTCCTAACGGGGGGTTTCGGCTCCGGGGTTGACCAGAGGCCGGGCCTCACGTTGGGGTCAAGGCCAACGCAGAGTGATCTTAAGTCCTCCCTCTCCCGATCTGGGAGGGCGAAGGGGAAGGAGGGGGGGAGGCGTGCCGCAGCCGGGTTGATGATGGTGGGGGAGCAGCAGAAACGTAGTGCTCCCATACGGCGTTTGTGAGCAAATAAGACAGCCAAGGGGGGACGGGCGGCTTCGGCCGCTAGTTACAAGATTGGACTGGACCTAAAGCAGTTCGTGACCCATCTCTGGACGTGATGCCAATGAATGTTCATCATGTGTAGCAGCCCCTTAGTAGGGACGAAGAGGTATGCCCCATACGAGAGAATGGGGAAAATGAGTGAGTACGCCAGTTTATGGCAAAGGTGGGGTGAAACTCCGGCACCGAATCCCGAAAGCCTTCTCACCGCCGGGAAGGTGGACTGGGAGAACGCAAGCCGTCTGGACAAGTGACCAGTAGAGGACATGTTTGGGAGGAACCAGTAGCCCAACCATCGAAGCTGTCCAGCGGGAAGACAACTTGGCCGTCCAGGGCGATTGGGGGGGGAGGGTTCGTCCGGCCGGTCCCTTTGCTTGTGGGTGCGCCAGTGGATGAGCTCCGTCTTGGGAATAGAAAAATGAACCTTAACCGCCATGGCTTTGGCCTTCATGACCCCAAAGGTCCTCTGAAGCAGCCTGACGTTGGTGCGGTAAGAAGGAGAAGCAACAGTTATAGAAAAATCATCAACATACGACAAAACAATTCCGTTTGGAACCAAAACATGTAAACAAGAAACATAAATTTACAAACAATAAAGGGGAAATAGGAGACCCTTGCGGGGTTCCAACAGTAACGGAAGCAAAAACCTTGGGTGATCCTTGAAACAACAAACAACACCTTCTGTCAGTTAAAAAGGAAAAAACCCAAGAAATTAAATAACGATTAACCCCCTTTCAATGAAGGAGGGAGGAGAGGATGGAGGCATCAACGTTGTCAAAACCGCCTTTGATGTCCAGGAAGAGGGAAGAAACTTTCCTGCGGGACCTTTGAAGAGTGCGGAGGGAATGAACCATCCCAGCGCAAGCGTCAAAGGAGGAAAGGGTAGGGAGAGACCCGCACTGGTTGGGGGACAAGAGACCCTGAAAGCGGGCCACGGCGGAGAGGCGAGAGGCAACCATCCTCTCAAGGATCTTGGAAACGGTTTCTAGGAAATCAATAATACAAACAGAAGCTGGGGAGTCATAAGAGGCCTTGCCGGGCTTGTCCAGAACAACTCCGTGGGCACACTTGAGGGAAGCAGGATGGTGGCCATATGCCAAGAGCGGGGCCAGAAGGGAGGTGAGGATATGGGGGTGTCCTTTGTGAAGGGCCTTCCACACAGCATAGGGAATCGAGTCAGGGCCAGGGGCGGAGGATGGAGAGCATTTAGCGAGGGCAGAGGAGACCTTCTCCGAGACTAGTGGGGGGGTGTCATCGAAGGCACGAAGCCTAGCGGGCAGCGATGGGGCAGGCTTTTCAGGAAAAAAATGGGTCAGGAGGGAGGAGTTAATATCCATCGGAGTAACGGCGTCCAGAAAGAAAGGAAAGCGAGAGAGCGGCCGGCCCAAAGAAAACTTCTTGACCGTCCAGATGGAGCGGGGCGTGGCAGTCGTCCGGAGGGTTCTCCAATGGGAGTTCTTCGCACTTTTGATAGCATTGCAGTATCCGTTCTTTGAGAGCCTGGCTGCCAGCCTGTCCTGGGGGGAGAGTGAAGCCCTCGCCTTGCGTGACGCAGAATGATACTCCCTCCGAAGGAGGGTTAAGAGGGGAGACCACCAGGGCTTGGACCTGCATGAGGGACGAGAGAGGGGAGTGTGGCTAATTAACAAGGAAGTCACTGCGCGAAGTGATGAGTCAAACCAGGTTTCAAGAGCGGCACGAGAGGGATTAACAGCAAGCAGGGGGATTGTAAGGTCAGTCAGGGATGGGGAAAGGGCGTCCCAGTCGGTCAGGGCCCAATTGGGAGCCGGGGTGGGAGGGTGCAGCTTTGGGTGCTGTAAGAGAATGGAAATAGGAACGTGATCTGAGCCCGTAGAAGGCAAGGAAGTATCCCAGCCCTGAACAAAGGAGCGTAGTAAAGGGGAAGCAAACGCAAAATCAATAACCGAGGCTCTGGAGGTACCTCCGAAGGGAAACCTTGTGAAAACACCCGGGGTGTTTAAAAGGGAGAACCCCAGTTCGGAAGCTCTCTGAAAATAAGGAAACGACAGGGCCAACTCCTCAGAGGAGTGGCGACGGGAGGGGTCCGCAAGGGGGTGGTGCAAGTTAAAATCCCCAACTACTAGGATGGGAGTTGAATGAGTAGGAAAAGCCAAAAGAGGCGGGATAGCAACCGCCCCCCGGTTCTTGGCCGGGGAGTTGTACAAATTAAAATACGAAACAAAGGAAACCCCACGCCAAACAGGTCTTTAGCAAACACATCAAGTGAAAATATATCAGGTCTTCCCGGGGAAACGGGGAGAACAGAAACCTCTTGTTGAAAAGCCAACGAAAAATAAAAAGCAAGCTTGGATTTGGGGGAGGAAGAAGCTGGACAAAAACTCTCAAATCCATGAAAGCTGGGGAGCCGACCTTTCCAAAAAGGAGGGTCTTGAAGGGCCACGACAGATGGATAATCAGAAATCTTCTTAAAAAGAATTAAACAAAGAAAGAAACACATTCCAGCTCCCTAGGCAGTTGTGTTGAACAAGATGAAGTGAGCGGAGGGGGGCCGGCCCCCTCAAGTAGTCGTCGGGGTTGTAAGACATTTACCAGCGCGAAGCCGAAGTGTCCCGGAGGGCGGGGGAGGGGCTAGGTTCTTCATGGGGAAGCGGACGACCTGACCTTGAGGATGAACGGTGGGGAATAACAAATGGAATGGGTCTCAGGGTGATCAGAGGGTCGGTTCCGGCCGGGGTAGGGCGTGGCTCGGGGGTGCTCAGGAGGGGAGCCGGGGGGGCAAAAGAAGATCCAGACGTCTCCATGGCATCGGAGTCAACTAGTGGAGGTATGGGAGCGGGGTTGGAGGGGGGGCGTTCAGGACAGTCTCTGTCCCTGGCTGAGTTGGGGCCGAGGCAGTTGGGGCATCTGGCCGGAGAGGCTATACAGCATCCGAGGACGGGCCGGACATTCCCTTCCTTGGGGCAAGTGGGGTTAGAGCAGCGGTGGTCGGCTTTGGAGTGGGGACCTCCACAGAGCTGGCACACGGTGGATTGCTTGCAGAGGGGTTTTGGGTGCCCGAACTTCCAGCAATTGTAGCACTGGCTCTGGGTGTTGGTGGAGTAGGCTCTTTTGACTTCACGATTGTCACCAAAGATGAGGATGCGGGGGGGATCGATCATTTGCCAGGCCAAGCTAGCAGGGACGTGAACGACAACAGAAAACGCTTTTTTCCCAGCAGTTCTAGAAACACGGTCAGCGTTAAGAAAGCGGGAGCAGGTGATAATAAGGTTCTTGGCATTGTCAACGCCGGCAAGAAGGAGAGGATGGAGCTCCTCATCCGTGTCAGGATGCGCGTCCATGGGCAAGCCGTGAATGGCGAACAGGAAGTCGGTGGGAGCGTAGCGGAAGTGTTCCCACGGGTTGTCATTGACGTGAAACACCTGGTTGACCCTAGCAGCAAAGGCGTCGAAAAAAGTGGCATAGCAGGAGGCCGGAACTAGAGGCTCAGCTACGGTGAGGGAGACGGCACCCTTCGAGTTGACCGAAACTCTGAACGATTTGGGGAGCTCAGAGCCGGCCTCGCGAAGGACGGAGGCGGCGATTTCTGGGAAACGAACACGAATGGAGGATTCCTGAGGGTGGGGGCAGTGAGTCGAATGGGGGGCAAAGAACCTTCTGGCAGCGCTAGGGAGGGGGGCAGGACCCTTCTGGGAGGCATCTTGCGCGACGGTCGCGACTTTGTTCGCAGTGGTGCCAGCGGGAGAGTTATTGCCTTTGGCTTTGGTCTTGACCTTGTTGGCTTTGACTGCAGTATCGAACTCGAAGGTACCACCGTGGATAACCTGGGCGTATGCCTTTGCCTGTGGAAGGGCATGGGCAGGGGGGCAGCGTTGGAGGGAGGGGCCGAGCGGGCCGGGCCTGACGGGCTGGGGCGAGAGGAAGAGGGGGGTGGGGGGGGCGACTACCCTACCGGGGCACACCTGCGGTAGGGGGGACGGCCATCCTATGTGACAGGTCAGGTATGGCGGTCCGGATTTTCTGGAGTTGCTAATTGGGGGAGGAGTTAGCTACCTGAGACTGCAGGTCATGGACTGTGGAGCGGAGCTCCTCCAGCTGGGAGCCGAGTGAATTAACCGCGTGGAGGGAGGCACACACCAGCGGGATGAGAGAGCTTTCAGCGATGGAAAGGTTATCGCATTCTTGGGGAGAGAGTGAGGGGAGCAGTTCAGGAGTAAAGCTAATAAGGGAGCGGGTAAGAGAGAAAAGTGAGGTCAAGAATCGCAGCTTGGGGGAGATCTCTGCGGTAGAGGGGGTAGCGGATGAGGGCCCAGACTGGGGCTGAAAGAGCGAGATAGGGGGACCAAGGGGATCCATGGTAGGGGGGGGGGGCCGTGGGCCCGGTTGATGCAGGAGATAAAGGTGTGAGTGGGGATCGTGCACTAGAAACTCTGGTTTGAAAAGCTTTTTGACAGGAAAATAGGGGGCGCGGAGCGTGGCAACCAAGAGGCCATTTCTATTTTTTTTCGTTTTTTATCTCCCGTTTATATTTGTTTGCTAAGCCGGCAGCTATCTAGGTTCAAAGTCGCTCCAGCTCATCGCCAATGTAGACAAAAAACCTCCAACTACAGTCCATCTCCTGCCCCCCTCACTAAAACCATCTGACCCTGCCCGACCAACCTAAACTACTTTGAATAGAGGTAGAAAGCCAAAGCCCGGTACTACTGGTAAAATCTACGAGAGAAACAAAAGCCGGAAAACATCGAACCAAAAACCTCGACAGACGTCAACCCCAAAGAAAAGCACCAAAAGGACAGTGAGAAACCTATGAACCAAACAAAGAAACCTTCACGCCCACTGAAGTCCCAACCCCATAGACAAAAGGGCGGATGAACCAACCCACAACGATGAAAACACTAGGGCCAGTAGTGACCGGGGCATATACCCCAGAAGCGAAGAGTCGAGGCGAGGACCAGAGGGAGATCCATACAACTGTGCCGGCGTGGCGGAGGCGTGTGGCGTAAGGAGCGAGACCCGGTGGTCACCGGAACCCGGACCAGAAGGGATGCATGACTCCACCCCCTGAGGGACAAAGTCAGAGCCGGATGGCTGAAATCCCCTAGGAACAAGACAAAGTCAAGACCATCATAGGGGCACAGAGCCGAGGGAGCAGAGCAGTAGGGTGGGAGCCAAAGAACGTGGTGTAGCGGTAACCGAGCAACGCGACGAGACTGAGCGGCGAGGAAGGAGGGGTAGACCCAAAACCGAGAAGTACGAGACTAAGTACCACCAAGGGATCACAATTTTTCAACAATGCGACCGTACCGACCGTAGCTCTCCGGAGATAGTGCAATACCAGAGAACAGAGCCACCGGGGCCACTACTTCACCGATAACCCGAAGCTGCGCTATGCCTAAGATGAGGCGAAGGGGTTGCCGACCGGGCAAATGCTAAGCGAGGGCAACGAAGCAAGTTCGGAGAAAGAGGGGAAAGAGCATGAAACCCCTAGACGAAGGCACCCAGATACCTAAGCCATCAGAAGGGAATCAGGGGGAGGAGCGAGGAGACCGGAGCATCACCCTCCTAGGCAGCGAGGCCATCAGAAGAGGGGCGAGGGGGGGGACCAACCGACGATGATTTCTCATGGTGTTGAGATTTCAATCGCCGGAGGTGTAGAGGAGATGGTTCGTGGAAACCAAGAGGTCCTTTTTTTTTTTTTTTTAGTTTTTTTTTTTTTTTATGTCAGTTTTGCATTTTATTCGTACAACTACCAGGAAAAACGAGACATGCAGGGCTAGCTCTGGCCAAGAAAAACCTATGCGTCTCTCCCTCATGGGATCAAAGCCACGCCGCCAAGACCCTGTAGTATGGGCCCAACCGCACATCTCGCCCTCAAAAAAGTAAAGTAAAATACTCTCAGCGAGCAAGCAGGAAGACGCAGAAAACCCTTCAGAAGCTCCCTAAACATACGAAAGGTTTACAAAAGAAAGCCCGCAGAGACGGGGAATGAGGGAAACTCCACTACTCAGAAACCTACAAAAGAATAGAACAACATCTCCGTAGGGGCACCCTAGATAACTAAATATAAAGTCGGCGGCCGATTTTACTCCGGGCCCAAGGCATTGACATCGATCGAGGAGGCGGTACAATACCACGACAGAGCGTAACCGAGGATGCGACAGTCGACAGCCACGGGGGGCACAAAGCCGAGCGGTAGTAGGGTACCATCCGAAAAGAGAGGAAGTGTAGCTGTAACCGAGCAACGGGACGAAACCAAGAGGAGAGGAGGAAGGGTAGACCCAAGCATCGTAGGAACAATCGGAAACGTGTGCGTGTCTGACTAGGCAGCCTCGAGCGAAACGTAATTGAAAGAGAGTAGAGAAATCGATCTTAGCCTGGTGAAAAGTTTTCTCTTTCTGCGAACTGTGATCCCAGCCGTCTGTAACATGGACGCGAGGGTGTTGCCGACCGTGCAAATGTTAAGCGAGAACGCGAAACAAGAGCGAAGGGATAAATGGGCCAGGACCTAAGAGATGGGCACCCAAGTCCGAATCTATCATAGGAGGGGTGCAGCTCACTCAGAGTGCCGGTGATGAAAAGTGACGATAATTTCTCATGGTGTTGAGATTTCAATCGCCGGAGGTGTAGAGGAGATGGTTCGTGGAAACCAAGAGGCCATAAGAGTCCTCTTTTTATACCCATTCTGCCAGTAACCTATAACTCATCCTTCGCATCACGCGTTCCTGTGACTCATTGTGAGTTATAATGTGAAATCCATCAGCTGACTCCTATTAGTCACTGCACAACAGCTAATCCAAGGAAGTCAAAAGTACCCGGTAGTAATTCCTCAACAACACCATTCATTATAAAGCGAAATTATTGCAGCATAATTACCATACAATGAAAACTACGATGAATACAGAAAGCCCAATCCAAACTTACAATCAAGAAATATAGTATGATTGCTACTACACAACTTCAATAAGCCATCCAATGGGTTGACTCTAGTTAAAAATATGGCAACCTAACCCAACCCAAACCCAACAAATCTTCAACCAACCAAACTCAATCCAAGGAAGCAAGATCCAGGTTTGCTCAATGAACCCATTGGGTCATTAAAGAAATACCAAGCTACTCTGGTACAGACACAGTTTTATTGTATCACTTATTGCCAGTCTTAGATGCTTACGATAGTTCAGACCCAATCAGGGTGGACTACGCGAATAGAAGTAATAGATATTACAGAAAGAGGCTGGAAAGAATAAAATCAGTGATAGAGTGTAATTAAGAACCAGAATACTAACTGCGGAGACACTGAGTTACTTGAATAGTTTCTGGATTGAGGGAATGATAATGAACTTGAAAACAGGCAATAAATAATAAATTGGAGCAACACCAGACAAACAGAGTAGGAGGGCAGGCAAAAAATAATCTTAACTTGAGACAAATAGTTTAAGCTTATATTGAGTGTCTTTAATCCTTCCGAATGAATAATCCTCTGAGACCCCTAATTATTGTTACGTCTAGCCTTTTCAAAAACTTTTCAAATTTAGAGAAAGCTCAGTTTTCACCTTTCTACTAACAGTAAATACCATCTTAGAATTCTGTGGTTAGACTACATATTCCATGGTAATCGCAAGAAAACAAAGAGAACGATGTTCGTCAGGTTCATTAGATAACTCAGGTTCCTGTCCCTTTCACCCAACTCAACCCAACCCAATGACGCTCTAGCCCAAATCAGCCCCAAGGAATACAACCCAACCTAATGAATGACCCGGGTTAACCCAACCAAGGCCAGCCCCATCTGATGCCTTGACACTCAAGTTGACCAGGCTAGTGAAGAAACTGCACAACAAGAAAATTGGACGATTAAGAATCTTGGCAAAGGTTGACACGAGTACTTGTTACCAGGACCTACCGCCGTCTATGACAATACACAACACATTCTACATCTCCCTCCTCGAACTATACCAAGAAAACCAATTCCTATCTCATATACTAGAACCTCCTTCGATTATTGAAATTGAAGGTGAACAAGAATATGAACTTGACAAAATTATCAGCTCATAACTCCACTATGGAAAGCTCCAATATAGAGCTCAGTTGCAAGGTTACTGACCAGAACACAACAAAGTTTGGTACCCCAAAGAAAACTTGAATAATATATCCAGAGCAGTCAGGAACTTCCACCAATGTTACCCTCATAAATATGGAATAAATAGGGCTCAATCAGCTATCTATAGTGCCCCTCGAGCCAAACCAAGATTGGGATGATTAGGTCTAATCTTAAGACCCATTCTCGCCAACTAGCCCTGATTATTCAGGGCTGAGGGAGGAAGTGCGGGACGAAAGGCCACAGCTGTCAAGGGACAATATGAGGCATACGACAATAAGTTGGATGAGATCTTACGACAATGGGTGCTTGGTGCCCCTGAGGGAGCAATAAGGACAGGGGTGGTTTCCACCACAACTTACATCATATACTATCAGAGGAAATACTCCCTACAAAGCTCAACTATCACAAAGGCAACTCTACCTCCAAATAGGAGAAGACTATACTATGACGACTATGAAAAGAAGCCATGGACACCATGTGATCAGGGTAATTATCAGCCCTGCAAGAATGTCAAAATAACTCTGGGGTACCACCACAGGAAAGGAGAAAGACAGGCATTATTGGAAGAAAAGGATAGAACCCTGAGGACAGGTTTGCTGGGAGAAGGAGGGGAAAAAAGCGATAGAGAGGGGACAATGGTGGACGATTGCAGCCTACACCGAAAATTAGGGAAGTACAGAAACATTGGGACATTCTGGAATTGAGAAAACAAATAGAGGACAAGACTTTATAAAGGCAACAAGAACGATTGCCAAACAAGCATGTATGGTCGATGCAGGAAGTACAACAATTAATATATCGAAGCGACTACTCCGAAAGAAAGAGTCACAGACGAAGAGGCTGAAAAATAGAAATGAGCTAGTTCAGCAGAACATTGTTAGAATAGAGAAGCTAAGAGCAGCGTGAGTTTGATACACGTAGAAGAGGAAGCTAGTGTGACAAATGTTGACTAAATAAGAAAGTTTTCACCTGACTCACAGTGATGAGTCATAGGGTTTAGTACTTTAACAAGATAATACAATAGTGTATTGAAACAGGTTTACTCCTGTGTTGATAAATCAAGAGAGACGGGCAGTAGACCTGCTACTGCTGGCTCTAAGGGAGTCTCCAAGCAAGGCGAAACTAGAGAGATAGAGGGTAAGGACTTGAGGGAACTCAGGATCGCCACTCAAGCAAGTATATTCTTAAATTAAGCGTCTGCTGAAGTCAGCCATTCTCCTGCAAGCTAGGAGAGGGGTATTAAATCCATATACACATAGCGATCGCCTCTTGGAATCACAAGCATTATCAGGTGAGGGCATCTTTACTGGAATCCTGCAATCCTGCCTGAAACCTAAAACTCATAATACTGCCTCAGTGCCAACACAATATATAACGATATTCCTGCATCTTAGATTCCAAATATAAAGGCAAGCAAATCGTAACAAAACTTACCATCCCAGACTAGTACTAAGGTAGTTTCGGGACTGCAATTAAAGTAATTAAATCAAATAATAATCAGAGGCAAAACTAATAAGAGAAGTCCAAGCGCTCTGCTCCTGTTTACTGTTTCGGAACATGTATACATGTTATATGTGTCATTCCTTTGTTATGATTGGTTTATAGTTTTTGACATGATTCACAATTGTGGTCATATGATTATGACATTCACACATGTGATGCATATCGTATAAATAACTTGATTATTCTATTTTGATTAATAAATTGATTATTGCGCAGTGACCCATAGGAGTGTGATGTGGGATTTCACACTATAACTCACTATGAGTTATAGGGGCAGGTTACAGGAAGCTATGAGTCATCAAGTTTCAGGTTGCAGGAAGAACTGGTATAAAAGTGGGTCCTTATGACCTCTTGATTGAAGCACGAACCATCTCCTCTACACCTCCGGCGATTGAAATCTCAACACCATGAGAAATCATCGTCAACATCCTTTTTTCCAAACGCACTCTTAGTGAGCTGCACCCCCCCCCTATGATAGATTCGGACTTGGGCACCCGTTTCTTAGGGACCGTCCCATCCCCCTCTTCGCTTTTGTTTCGCGTCCTCGCTTAGCATTTGCACGGTCGGCAACACCCTCGCGTCCAAGTTACAGACGGCTGGGATCACGGTTCGCAGTAAGGGAAAACTTTTCACAAGGCCACGGTCGATTTCTCTACTCTCTTCGATTACGTTTCGCTTGAGGCTGCCTAGTCAGACACGCACACGTTTCCGATAGTTCCTACGATACTTGGGTCTACCCCTCCTCTCCTCCGCTTGGTTTCGTCCGGTGGCTCGGTTACAGCCAAACATCCTCTCATTAGCTGGCACCCTTACTGCCACTTCCCCTGGGTCCACCCCTTCCCCATGGCTCGGCTCGGCCACAGCCCTCGGTTACGCTCGGTCATGGTATTGCACTGCCTCCTTGGACGATGTCAACGCCTTGGGTTACGGAGTAATGTGATGGATCTGCTTGGTTTTAGCGTTGCCTGTCCCCCCGTTCTGTGTTCTGTAGTTTTGGCTGAATTTTCACGGTCGGGTTTCTGTCACAGTACTCTGGGATATTAATGTGGTTTCTTTTGTTATTATCTCAAGGGGGAGTTTTCGGGTCCGGTTTTCCTGTTGTCTCCTGCCTGTCGTGTGGGTGATTTATTTCTGTTGTCTACTTAGCCGATAGGGGTATCTTTGTCTTCGCGGCGGGATCGTGCGGTTGGTCCCACACCAGAGGGACTTGGGATGATGGTTTTTTCCGGTGGGCCGAGGAGGATTTCTTTGGGGTTTTTTCCTTACCATAGCTTATCGCTGCACGTAGCCTTTGTTCCCCGTAGTTGATAAATACAAAGCGCATGATACAAAAAAAAAAAAAAAAAAAAAAAAGACCTCTTGATTGAAGGAACTCTTGCCTAATCTCCAAAAATCTATTGGTTTCGCGAAAGCAATCCAGATCAAATCGGCCAGGTAGCTTAACCCTGACCGAGCTACTAGAAATGCCAATGAAGCACTTTCAGTGGTCATCTCTGTTGACCCCAGCGACCTACCCTCTATCACTCTCTCAATCGTCCTATACTTCAAACGCCTCAAAGTGGAGAAAGCAATATCCGCCAACCGCTCTACCCAATGCACCAACACCTGCCAGTTCGGCCATGCAGCCGCCCGCTGCCAACAGAAGCACCCATCCTGCCCCCTCTGTTCCCTGCACCACACTAAGGCCAGCCACCCATGACAGAACCCCACCTGCCCCAAAAGAGGCAATGAGAAACCGGTTGCGAACTGCGGTCCCACCTCCCCTCCCCACTGCACTAACTCTGTGGACAATCACACGGCCTACGCCAACTAATATAAAGCCCGCCCCATCCACTCTCCAGGACTGGTGCCCCCTCCTGAGTCAGTCAGCTCCTTCTTGTCTTTAGATAGTGAAGAAACCATAGACGTGGAAGAGGATGGCGATCCCGCTCCCACCATTCTCCAAGGTCATCCAGCACCCGCCACGGACCCCTCCACCCCCCGCCCCCTAACTGCTATCCCAACGCGCCCAACAGACCCGGTGGGCTCTGCTCCTTCAGGGCCCCCTGCACCCCCGTTTACTCCTGTTAATTGTCAGGTTTATCGCCGTAATGATTAATAGAAACTCTAACCAAATGGACGGGCAGGACCCTCCACCCCCCATTACGCTCATTCAGCACAACAGCCTGGGAAGCTGGGATGTGTTCCTCTCCCTTTTTTCATCATTTAAAGTACACCACACTCCATAGTTTATGTTTCTGCAAGACCCTCCTACTTCTAAAGGCTTCTTACCTACCTTCAATGGGTATAGGTCATTTGCCCCATCCTCGGCCCTAGCCAAGGTGGGCTGTTACTTTTCTTTGGAGATTTTGAAATCCTTCACCGTTCTTCCAGGATTCGTGGAGGACCGGAGTGACTACAGGCATCTCGATATTTATACCCCAGCTGGGTGCTTCGGGACCACCCACCCCTACTTCCAACTGGCGAATATCTAATCCAGGTCGAGGTACTCCCAACCGGACACGGTAACCCCTAAACAACTTTTTGTTTCACTCGAAGCTCCATACCTACTGGTGGGAGACTTCAATATTCACAGCCCAAGAAGTGACCCCCTCTGCCTCCTCTCCTCTCAAGAAGCACATATCACCGACCCCTACTTTGAAAGAGCAGATAACCTAGTTTTTGCCTGCATAAACACCCCTGGGGTCTATACCTGCTATCCCCTCTCTGGCTCCCACAGGCCCAGTGTAATAGACCTGACCTTCTCCAACCCACTCATAACGCCGGTGGCTCTCATATGGGACGCCTGCTCCCTCCCCTACACCAGTTTGGACCCTGTCCCAATCAGGATCTCCCTGTCCCCCCGTGCGACCATGCCCTCCCCCCTCAAGCAAGATGGGATGACATAGATTGGACGGCCTTGGAAAACCATCTTAAGAGCCTTCTAGTCCTACCTTTTCCCCCTCCCCCCTCCACCCTACAATTTGACACCTGGTTCACGGCATCCATGTCCTACCTCACCTCTACCCTGCATACAGCCGCCTCCACCTCACGCCCCTCTGCCAGGTCTAAACCATGGTGGACCCCGCTACTAACCTCCCTTTGCAAAGAATACATCAAAGCCTCGAGAAAGGCCAAAAAGCTCCGCACGACCTAGACAAGGGAAACCAGTAGGCTTTCCAGGAATGGCTACTTCAAGGCCATCAAGAAGGCCAAGTCTGGCTACTGGGCGGAATATCTCGCCAAAACCACCCCAGACAACACCTGGACAGCCAGGAAACTTGTATCCCTAAGGCAGGCTGCTGGCTTCCCCTCCCTCCCAGATGCCCACAATCCTACCACCATCAACAATGCCCTTCTTGCCCACTTCTTCCAACCAAAAAAGCAGCCTCCACCCAGAGGGAGACTCTTCCCCATACTGGATACACCCCCACTCACCCGAGAAGGAATCACCCAAGTACTTGCAAAATCGTCCCACTTCTCGACCCCCGGCCCAGACGAAATCCACTAATTATTTTTGAAAAACGTACAAAAAGGGTACCCGGACATCCTTCTCGAACTGGTGGAACCTCTCCTGGCCTATGGATACCACCCTCCCTCACTCAAAGAGGCCAACGGGATTATACTCGACAAACCCGAAAAGGTCTCTTACGACTCCCGACTTCTTTTCACATCATAGTACTCCTAAAAACTGTTTCCAAAATCCTGGAAAGGTTCATAGTGAAAGGACACCTGTCTCACGCCAAGGCCTCCGGCCTGCGCTACCCCAACCAATGTGGGTCAGTCCCAGGCCTTGGGACCTTTGACGCCTGCGCCACGCTCGTACACGAAATCAAGACCCTCCAGCACACCCATCACAAGGTCTCATCCCTCTTCCGCAATATCAAGGCAGGCTTTGACAATGTCGAGGCCGTAGTCCTCCGCAAATGCCTACTCAGGCAAAACATCCCCTCTTACATAGTAGACTGTATCTCCTCATTCCTAGCAAAACGCAGGTGCACCCTCATCTATTAAGGCTCCCCCAAAGCCCCTGCCTCTGTCACTGTCGGGACCCAACAAGGATCCCCCATCTCCCCACTGCTCTTCCTCATTTACATATCACCCCTTCACAGTGACATCAAGGCCGGCCTGATGCTCTCCTACATGGACAATTTCATCCTCAAAGTTTCCTCCCCGTCATACAGGTCCAATGTGCGGCTCCTGCAGGGCCTTTTTGAGTCTCTCTCGCTCCACGGGCTGCCTCCCTCGGGGTCTGCTTCTCCGTACCAATGACGGAACTAATCTACCCGCGAACCCCGAACTAGAGGTCCCCCAGCTTATCTGACCAGCCCATCGTCCTCAATGACTAGATCTTCCGTCACTCCCACATGGTAAGATGGCTCAGGTACTCGTTCTCCACCCCTCTCAACTCAATCCACCACTTTGAAAGACGCCTGGCCCTGGCCAACGCAGCCTTCGCCTTCATGAGAAGGATTGCCTCCTCCGGGGCGGGGTTCCGGCCTTTCCTCTCCCAACATTTAGGCATGAGCCTTCTCCTCCCGATCATCACATATGGGGCTGACCTCCCTGTCCGCAACACCCGCACAACCAACCGGATAAACTCACTTTGGCACAGAGTCCAGAGGTGGACCACCAACTGTTTTTCTGCCACCTACATTCCAATACTCGCCTGAGAATCCTGCCTCCCCCCACTTGGACGATACTGCAGACACAGGAGGCCAATTGCCGCTCTCAGAATCTGCTGCTCATCCTCAGTCACAAACCCCACAGTGGCTAGCCTCCCAGCCTCCTGCCCCTCCCTCTCATCTTACAGGACTCCTGACACATACCGACTGCTGACTATCGGCCTCTCATCCATTTACCTGCCAATCAACTGGAAAGCCTCAGTGCCCTCTCCCCCTATGAGGAGGCACCTGCCCATCGACGAACTTGCCCACAACCCCTTCCCGCTGGCCCAAGAACTCACACACTTCCCCCAGATTTCGAAAGTGATGCTCCCCCCCACTGAAGACATACCCCCTCAGCCAGTCATGGCCCGTGCCTACACCAATCTTAGGGCCAAGACCCAGACCCTGCTTCTCCAAGACTGGGCGACCTCTCTGACTGCCCATCCCGAATATCCATACCTAGCCTCCCAGACCCCCCACCCATTTATGGGACTTGACAGGTTCCCTGCAGGCCGAATTCACCCGATGCGCTCCGGCAAAAGCTATCTTCAGGCCCACCCCACCTGGCGCAACAATCCCGATGGTACATCCAACTGCCCCCAGTGTCAAGAGGCCCCAGACTCCTTCGAGCATGCCGTTCTCCACTGCCCAGCCAGGGCTGACGCCAGATGCCATCTCCTAAGTCCGGTCGACAGCCTCTCGCCAGGTAGCCCCTTATAGAACCTCACCTCCTCCCTCTCAGTGCTCCTGTGCTTCATCTTAGATACACAGACTGGGTTCCAGCCTAGCGACACCCACGCCCCCTCTGGACGCACTCCAAAAGCGCGAAAAATCACCCAGAACACATCCCGTCCTTCCACCCCCCTTGTTTCCCCCCCGCTACAACGATCAATACGGCAGATGTAGTCTACCTTTTTGGATATATGTTTGTATAGTTGATGGAACTTCGCTATATTAGTTATGTTTTTGACAGACGAGGTCGATGGTTTTTGGGCCTCTTACTTAGTGCTATCGAGGTGTGGGAAATGATTTCTTTTGTTATTGTTTTTGATTTATAGGTTTTGTTTTGTCCATAGTTACCGCTACAAGAAGCTTTTTGTACCTTAAAACAATGAACACATGATAAAAAAAAAAAAAAAAAGGAATAAACAAAAAAGCCCTCTTGATTGAAATACAAACCATCTCCTCTATCCATCCGGCCATTGAAATCTCAATACTATGAGAATTCATGATCAACATCCACCACCTGCACTCTCAGTAAGCTGCACATTGCCCCTCCCAGATTTGCTTTATTTCTTCGCATAGCTTTTGCACAATCGGCAACGCCTCATCATACTTGCGTGTCATTGTCTAGCTTCGGGCAATCTGTTAATTAGTGGCACTGGTTGCCTTGCTTTCTAGTATCAGACTGTCTCCTGAACGCTTCGATCAGTACGGTCGTATTGCGAAAAATCATGACCACTTGGTGGTACTCGCCTTCCGTGTTACTGTTCTGAGTCCACTCCTCCTCTTCACCATTCAGTTTCGTCCTGTGACTCGGTTACAGCCAAACATCCTCCACCCACTAACGGGTCACTCTTTTGCGAATCCACCTTTGGCAGCTGATATGCTTACTGCCTTAGGTACCACCCATCCTTGGCGACGGGCTCGAGCGCACTGCTCAGTTACGCTCAGTCCTGGTATTGCACCGCTCCCTTGGACGATGTCAACCACTTGAAATACGGAGTAATGTGCTGGGTTCGTCTGGTTTTGGCCCCTTTGGGGGATAGAGTTTGATTTGCTTTCTTGAAACCGCTTCCGGCCCCCGCCTGTTGTTTTCTTACTTATGGCTAGGTTTGTACCGACGGGTTTCTGTTACAGCACGTTTGGGATATGAACAGAGTTTCTTTTGTTACTTTGTTTTAAAAGGGGAGGAGATTTCGGGGCTAGTTTTTCTGTTGTTTCCTGCCTATTGTGTTTGGTAAATTTTTCTTGTCCTCTGCTTAGCTGGCTGGGGTCTTTTGTCTTCGCAGTAGGATTGTTCGGTTGGTTCCATCCTAGAGGAACTTGGGATTATGTTTTTTTCCAGTGGACTGAGGATGATTTCTTTTCAGAAAGGGTTTTTCTTTACTATCGCTTACTGCTGCAGGTAGTCTTTGTACGCTGGATAGTTGAAATGGAAGGACATGAAAAAAAAGAATGTTTTTTAAAAAAAAACAGACCTCTTGATTGAAACCAGCTTCTCACGCTCTACTTCCCCTCCCCTATATTTCAAGAAAGCTTCTACAGCCCAATTTGCTTCCAGCACACACGCCAGCATCCACCCGCCTAACTCCCTCCTATGTTGGAAATACCACCTATACCCCCAGGTAACCAGGCCCTGCCCGCTGCTCTCTTATGAGCCTCAACTCTCCAGCAGGCCTCAATATCCCCGTTCCCCTCACATGTTCTCAGGCCCTCCCCCCCCTAGGATTCCTCACATAAATCCTTGTGCAAAGGAGGAGTAAACTTCGCCTCCCCCCCAACCTAGTCCCCTTCCTCTCCCACTCAGAGTTCCAGTCCTTTCCTCCTGGCGAGGGCTCTATCCTCTCGATCCTCTGCTCAACTGTCTCTGCCATCGTAGCTATCACCTCCCAACTCGAAACCATCACAAAACAAATCGACGATCTCTGGTATAAGAATGGCAAACTCCTCACACAAATCAATGATATCTACTTCTATCGCACAAATGCCTCCATCACAGCGGAAGACCTTACCCCCATCTGTGTAACTCTCGGGGACCTCTCTCATCGAGTCATGGCCACCACTCTGGCCCCACCTGCTCGACCCCCACCGCCGGTTAGAACACCTTACCAACCCCAATCGGATACTCGCCCAAGCCCAGGTGGCCCCTCACACAAACAAAAATCCCTCATACCCTCACCTCCTCTCCACTAGCTTATCCCCGTGGACCCATTGGTGCACTGCTCTTATTATGACCCCAGGCTTGGGGGATGTTTAGTAACCCTGAGGTGAATGCCAAGGCCTACCCACCCTCGTAGGAGGCAATGGAATTCCACGCCGATCGATATGAAGTGTCGGCTGTTACAGACGCTACCCTGCCCCCTGACTACATATCCAAATACCAATCATCTTAGGGCCTGGCGGCCGGCTCCAGCAGAGGAGACATAGGCAAGAAGCCTTGTCAAGCAAAGGGAACAGTGGTTACGAACAATCAGGACATGGCCATAAACACCCCCTCCCCCCTTTCCTTGGCCTCCAGATATTTCTACGCCACTCGCCCCCCCCCATCCTCCTCATGTCCTTTCAGGTCGTATCTCTTACTCAGTCTCAGACATTGTCGTCAATGCCCTTACTGATTCCAACTGCTGATTGCCCAAGGGGTACTTCGTCAAGGTCACCAACTTCGGAACAGTCTCGCTCACTTGCACCGACACCTATACACCAGCTTCTGCCTACACCCCCAACTTCAAGGTCCTCATACGATGACACACCCAAGCATTCCTCATAGGGGACAACCATTGAGTCCTCTTCTGCCGTGCCCCCACAGCTATACAGCTTGTCATATATAGCCTCCCCACAGATGAGATGTCCGAAGACCATGAACAACTCTTCTCTAATCTCAAAAGATGTATTAATTTCACGAAAGCAGTCCAGATACTCTTGGCCATGTACCTTAAGCATAATCGAGCTTGGTGAAATGCCACGAAGGCCTTTTCAGTTGTTATCTCCATTAACTCTAAAGATATTTTCTCTCTCAGTCCCTCCATCTTCCTGTACTCCAGCCGGCTCAAAGTGGAAAAGGCGATCTCTGCCAACTGCTACACCCAATACACCAACTGCTGCGATTTCAGCCCCTCCACTCTTCGCTTCAAGCAAAAGCACTGCTCCTGTCCTCTGTACACCCTTCATAACACCAAGGCTGCTCACTGCTGCCAGAACCCCACCTCCCCCAAAGGGGGCAATGATAAACCCATCGCAAAATGCTGCCCCACCTTACCTCCCCACTGCTCCAACTGTGAGCACAACCATACTACCTACGCAAAGGAATGCAAGGCCCATCACATCCCCCCATCTTGCCTCACAGCATCACAGTAGTCAGTTAGCTCCTCCTGACCTACAGAGGATGAAGAGACCATAGATGTGGAAGAGGATGGCGTCCTTGCACTCTTTACTTTCCAGGCCCACCCAACCCCAGGTTTTGATCCTTCTACCCTGCACCCCATAACTGTCATTCCAAGGAAGCCTACAGGTACTGCAGGATCTTCTCCTTCAGGGCCCCCAGCACCCCCTGTCACTCCTATTAACCATTAGGGTCCCCCACATCATGATTAATAAACTACACAGCATGCTGGGCGGGCTGATATCTTCACCCAGTATCACACTCATTCAAGACAACAGCCTGGGAAGTTGGGATATATTTCTCTCCTGTTTATAGTTATGTAAAGCACACCACTCTCCCCATTTTGTGTTTTTGCAAGACCCCTCTCTTCAAGAGGTATTCTGTCCTTGGTCAATAGGTACAAATCCTTCGCCCTGCCCTCGCAGTACCCCACCCCAAGTGAGCTTGCTGTGTCTCCTTGGAGTTTTTGAAAAAAAACACCATCCTTCCAGGTTTCACACTGAACTTGAACGACTTCATGCGAATCACTGTTTACACCCCTGTTGGGTCCTTTAATACTAACTTTCCTCGCTTTCGCCACGGGAATCTTTACTCTTGCTCTAGGCTCCCAAGACCTCACATGGTACCACTGGAAATAATTTTCTTCCCCCTCGATGTCCCCTACCTGGTGGTGGGCGACTTCACCATCTATAGCCCTATAACAGACCCCCTCCATATAGTCTCCTCGCAAGAAGCAAAGGCCGCCGACCACAACTTTAATAGGACCGATACCCTAGGTTTCTCCTGCATCAACAGTCTTGGAATTTACACAGGTTACCCCCTTTCCGGCCTGCATTGCCCCAGCGTTATTGACCTAGCCTTCACCAACCCTCTCATGGCTCCCATCGCACTCATATGCAGCCCCTCCTCCCTCCCTGCCACTGGCTCGGACCACATCCCCATCTTCATCACCCTACCTCCTCCCAACCTGCACCCCCCAACCCCACAACCCAAATGCGATGAATTAGACTGGTCGGCCATAGACGACCACCTTAAGGCCTACTGCGTCCCCCCTCTACCATTGTACTCCTCCCCCAGACACCTTGACTTCTGATTCAGTACCTCCCTTACCTGCCTCAACTCCATCCACAAACTTGCTGCACCCTCCTCCTACCCTTTCGCCAGATCCCAACCCTGGCGGACCCTGCTTCTCACCTCCCTCTGCAAGGAATACAATAAAGCTTCGTGAAAAGCCAGAAAGCTTCTCACCCTACAAGCAACTGAAAACCGCCAGCCTCTCTAGGAATAGTTCCTTTAAGGCATTTAGGTGGGCTAAAGCATCGCACTGGACTGAATTTCTGGCTAAAAGTACCCCTGACTATATCTGGACCGCCAAGCAAGTTGTAGCCCATCACCAGGCTGCTCGCTTCCATTCCTTCTCAGGCGTACAAGACCTGGTCTCTAGCAAGAATGCATTTCTCAGCCACTTCCTCTCCCCGAAAAAACCCAGCCCCCGGAGTTGGGGCATCTCCCGCTTTTGCATGGCACCCTCACCCTTACCAAAGAGGAAATCTCCCAAGCTCACACAATGTCCTCCCCCTCTTCAGCCCCCACCCCAGATGACATCCCCAACTCTGTCTAGAACAACATCCATACTAGACACCCCGGCATCATCCTAGTCATGCTCGGCCCCCTCCTGACATTTGGTTATCACCCCCCTTTACTCAAGGAACCCACCGGTGGCGTACTCGACAAACCTGGGAAAGCGTCTTTCGACTCCCCAATGTCCTTTCCCATCACAGTACTCGACATGCCCGTCTCGAAGATTCTACAAAGGATCATTGTGCTCCACCTGTTTGTACTCGCCAGGTCATCTGGCCTGCTACACCCCAACCACTGTGGGTTGCTCCCTGGCCTCGGGACCTTCAATGCCTGCACCACGCTCATATATGAAATCAAAACCCCCCAGCGCACGCACCGCAAGGTGTCCTCTCTTTTCCATAACTAGCAGCCCTCTCACCCCTTCTGATCTTATTATTTTGATTTTAATAGAATAGTAATATAAATAAGAAGATGAAAACTATATTATTAGAATAAATTTTATATACTTGAGGTATAGAGATGTAAAGCAAACATACTAAGTGCAGAGAATATATGTACTACTAACAGCAAGGTGAACTGGCTCCAGTTCCTCAATTCAGTAGATGGTATATGGGTAAGATATAACCGTAAACCTTACCAAAAGTCCCAATAGGGACTAGAAACCCATCATCAATTGCTTTAGAGAAGTAGTGCAAGGAATATGATATTTTCTGTAACAGTGGGAGTGTCACTGGATTGCAATAGTCTAAGTCCATCCAGCGAGTTGACTCTACAAATGGCAACATAGAGCTGTTCATGTGTAAATGCGATTGTGCAGAGATCTACAGCAATGTTTTCTAAGGACTGCCCTTGTGCAATATTCACTGTTATAGCAAAGCAAATATGGACAGGGAACTGCTTACATTCAAGAATGAAGGGCAGATCCTCATCAGTGGTTGTAAGCTTGACTCTTGGTAGGAGACAGATTTCACTATCTCACTTACCGCCAAGAATTGCAACTTGGAGACAGTTTTGGGTAATGCCTAACAGCATCAATCTAGTGCTATTGCCCATACCCTGTTTTGGACAAAGATATCTAATCAACATCAGGGGTACTCCAATGCGAAGTCTCAGACATGATGGTGGAAGTGAGACTTAGTTAACACTCTGTCAATATTCCACTACATAGTCTTATACTCTAGATGCATGATTACTGCTTTGTGCAGCATTGATAGCATCGAAGCAATGTTCTCTACCTGGTATTCTATCAAGAAGTCTGTCACTGAAATCATTAACAGTGTCATTCTTGAAGGCCAAGATTGCATATTCAATAAGAGCACCATGAGATATGACAGCCTCTTGCAATAGTGGTTGAGGATATAACTGCTCACAAAGTTCATCAATAGTACAAACTTTGCGAATATATTTTAGAAGTTCAATCGTTTCAAACTGTCTAGAATCAGATACAAGACATATAAGAAAGTCAATGAAGAACTGATTAGCGCTATTTGCCGCTATCCTCATACTTGTCCTAACTCTTAGTACTTGCAGGCTATTCCAGATGGAACTATCCTGGTAACATGCCTGAATAGTTGCCTCCTTAGAGCCTCTCCGTAAAACTGGCATAATTTGTGCAAAATCCCCACCTAGTACTGTGGGAATACCACCAAAGAGCGAACTGTCACTAATATAGCAAATATCATTTAAGGTCTAGGTGACTGCCTCAAAGCAGGACTTATATTGCATTGGTACCTCATACCAAATGAT
This sequence comes from Tuber borchii, assembly GCA_003070745.1. NCBI lineage: Eukaryota > Fungi > Ascomycota > Pezizomycetes > Pezizales > Tuberaceae > Tuber > Tuber borchii. The sequence continues at coordinate 26,015 of NESQ01000425.1, forward strand.
CAATGAAGTTTTTCTGATTAATTGGGCTAAGGGTGACCTGCTAGTAATATTGCATCCAGTGATGAGAGCATTGGATAAAGGAATCTTGGATCTTGAGTGAGCTGTTCGAGCACCTGTTAAAAATTGAGCTGCAATACCAGATGAGGCCATACTATAGAGTACAATTTTTCCTTCGGCCCTGAGGTAACTGCATAAACAGTTAAACAGAAATGTTTTACGTGATCCTGTAAGACCTTGTAGAAAGAATCCAGAATGCTGATTTCTGTAAGGATTCTGCTCATTCTGATGAACCACAGCTACTATAACCTGGAAACAATCAGATTGCTCTGGGTTTAACTGTGCTCTCATTCTATTATAAGCATCTTGTTCCTATTCTTTATCATAATTTAACTCTTCCTCACTCACTGTACTATGAATAATTCTATGCTGAATTGTCCAATTAAGAACTGGTTGTAGCAAACCATAATCAGATAGACTCCTGCCAAATTCATTCAAGTACTATTGAATTAGGTATAGACCATATTCAAGGTCTATCTGATCTTCACTTTCCTCTGCAACTTGAGGGACAGGAACTCTTCCACTTGTTAGAAGATGGGGAATATCATGATACCTGCTTCTTCCAAACATCTCCCAGATAGCCAGTTCATTGGTAATAGTAGTATGCTGTAGGGCTAATGCGAATAGATATCGTAATACCATCCTAGTCATCAACTCTACTCCTTCACGAAAGTGGGCTACCAATTCTCCATCATCTTCTAAGAGTCCTAATACAATACAGGTATTTTTAAATGTACGGTATACTATAGCATCAGCCATGCTGAGATGTTTAAAGCTTGTGGGCCCTCGAACAACTGTTCATACTAGACCAAGATAATATCTCTTTGGCATAAATGGACTCGCAGAATACATAAAAACCCACTGCTGTCCCTCTTGGGCTTTTATGCCATACAAGTATTTGGTCTTTATAAACCAAATACTCAGTAAATTCATGGTTCAAGTAATGTCTGCCATCATCATTCCGCTCATTATATGCAAAGAATGGCATGAGGGTTGTCATGGACTCCTCAATTCGGGCATGTACTCGATCTAGATCTTCACCCACTGAGAAGTACACTGGCTGTTGGCCAGGCAGATGCAGGGCAAGATGAGTTACAGATGGCTTTTCCTCATGTATGTGAAATTCAAATAAGTACCAAACTGCCTCTGGAGAACCTATATAGCGTCCATGCAAATAGCGCTTAATCTCATCATGCTCAGACTCCACACTTATTCTTGCCTTAACATCACGTTTATAGATATATTTACGAATATGCTTCATAGCTTGCACTAAACCACAAACTGCTACATTTATATGGGTATTATAGAGGAGAGACATATAGGATCTGTAAGGAACAACTCTACGATTGTCAATCATCGCAGTAACTGTACCTGCTATTCAAGATATAGGAATACTAAAGGACCTTCCTGTATTCTGTCTCCGGTTCAAAGGATACCCATTTTCAGGGATAATATATTCCTCCTGAAAGCCCCGCGGGTATCCCTTGTTACAAGTTCTAGTAATGGCTGGGTTTAGGACTTTAATACACAAGACATGACTATTTCCTGCACCACATTGGGGGTGGACCATGTTATTGTGTATTACAGTCCTTTACTGTTGACTTATGACGTCCTCTTCAGTAGGGATCTCAGCAGATATTATGCGGTCAATATTGTCCGCAGTAAGAAATTCTGCATCTGTTTTGATAAATAAAAGGTGATGCAGATCAGGAAGTCCACGCTTCTAGTACTCTATAGTCCATACCCAGCCTAGCCATTGACTAAACACTTGTATGTTTCTGATCAATCAAGTAAATCATGTAGCTTGAGATGGAAAACTCTAGGCACGAGATCAGGATGGTCAGCTGCTGCTTAACCAGGAAAGTGCTCATCTTGAATTACCCCCTATTTTGCGTTAGCCGTAAATGTGATAAATAATCAAGGCTTTCCAAAGTGGAGTACCAAGGCCATCCTGTCCTAGTATAACTGTTACATGAATCTGTCTCCACCAGCAAAGATTGAGGGCAAGATAGTTCTGCGACTCAGTTCATTAAGATTGATATCACCTTAACACAGCACATCTGCTAGGCTATGGTAGAAATCAGCCCTAATACGAGACTGATTTAATTGATATAAACACAGAGTGAGCTTATCTCAAACTACCCAGGAATCAACCATGAATTGCTGGAAGAGCCTTTGGGACCGCAGGATAGTTGCTAGCTCATTGGTTCTGGTATGCAAGCGGAATCGAAAGAATGCCCATTCTGGCATTATCTCATTCTGGCGACTGACACTCTCATTTCTTAGTCTTCTTCCCCAATGCCAACCTGGCTCGCTATAGTGGAAGAGTAGCACATAGTGTAGTGGCAACCACGAAGGCATCAACAAAAAAAATAATCTCTCCTTTGTGCTCCAAGGGGAGCCATGTCGTTGAGCAATACATTTTGGCTAATCACGAGTACCCTCCCTTAATCATGATGCTTCCGACTGTGTCCTCTAATAATCAGATACACATCTTAATTGCAGAAAAATATGAACTATTTTTATCAATATCTCATACACATTTTATATTAAGAAGTTGTATGTTATGAACTCAAATTTCTCAACTTTGGTATGTAACAAGTCTGTGAGTTCTTCATAAGAATTGCTCATATTGTGCAGAAAAAAGAATTAATATCATCATCTCTAGTCAAACTAACGGGATTTTTAATATCGCAATCATAGGACTCACAATGTGCCAAAACATAAAACTCAACCACAGGAGGCACAGGGGGCAGGCTGTTTTTTTGGTGATGAGCATGATTGAAATTGATGATAGAGAATCCATTGTGTGGGACTTTACCATTCAACCACTCTGCTAGTACTGTGTCACGAAATACTCCCCTTCCATATTCCTCTCAAAGGATCATAGAGACCTCATCTGTAGTGGGCAAGTTCTCACATCTTAAATCTCTCCTGTCTCCACTATCAAACTCAATTGTGGATTGAAAATGATTCCCAGGTGTGAGTCTTACTCTGAAAGCTATGAGAACTGCTCTCTGGCTGTGCGATACAGCTGGATATAGGGGGATACACATTGTTGCATCTCTGTACAAGAGGCAATGAATACTGCATCCAGCTCAGGCACTCTGGCTGATCAGGCTTGAGCAGCCTGTGCAGAATTCTAGAGATACATCTTTGAATACAGAGCATCTCTACTTGCAGGAGGAATCAGAGGACCCTGATAGTGATAGACAGCACCATGGATCTAGAAGCGCCGGAAGCGCTCTCCAATAACTCCTCTCCTGTTATTGCATTGTAGCGGATAGACCTAAAGGCAAACAGGGGTTTCCAATAACAGATATCATGTCGGAACAACCTTGAATGACCATCTTGCCTAGTCATCAATGTGTTGAGAGGTTCAGGCAAGGAAATCAGCCTCTTCACAATCACATTCCTATGCATACAGGTGGCCTGAAAGGTCCCTGTAATAGCACGTTTCACATTTGTTGCTCACAACCTCTCTGCTTGCCAGTGTAGGGCCTAGCAAGCAGTACAGACCAGGTCCCTACTTCCTAGAGCATGCACTGTCCATTCAGAACGGTGGTCAATATAGGCTGTAGGAGCAGAATTGTGATTCTGCACCACAGCCAGAGCCAATACCGGAGTAGCTGGCTGCTCCTAAATGATCGGAGCAGCCACAATCTCAGGCTGATGCCTAGAGCTTTTCTGCCTTGTTTGAAATGTATTAATTAGTTAGCTTTAATGATCTAATACTCTATTAATAAATCATTAAATTCAGTTGCAAACTTACCAAGCAGTTTCTGCAAGTTTTCAGCCAGGTCCCTCTGGCGTTTATATCAAACGCGGTCCGTTCCTTATCACAACGATACCGTATACTGGTTTAGCTCTCCATATCTTCTTGAAATATTAAAGTCGTATATTTATTCTCAACCAATGAGAAAAGATTTGTGGTGAAGAAGCTTACCTTTTAAGTCATATTAGAGACAAGGCTGGACAGTGTACTACTAAGGTGTTAGGAACAAAAGAGGAGGGGAGGAAAGAGGAGAAAAAAGAGGGGAGGAAAAAAGAGGGGATGAAAAAAGAGGGGATGAAAAAAGAGGAGAAAAAAGGGGGAAAAACAGAGAAGTAAAAAAGAGAACGAAAAAGGAGAACGAAAAAAGAGAATAGGAAGGTAATAAATAATACATGTAATAAGGAAGATAGCATAGAGGGAGAAGGAGGTAGGTAAGAGGAGTAGAATCTTGAAGGGGTAGAAGAATAGAGTGGGCAATTGTAATTATATGAAAAAGAGAAGAGAAAGATTGTGTAAGAAAAAGAGTGAGAAATATCAGGAAAGGAGGATAATATAGAGAATTTAGAGGTGCCAAGCCCCAAGGTTTTAGTCAGTTTGTATGTGGTGATTGAAAGTGACCACTCTAGATAACAGTTGGTTGCTACAAGGGCTAGTTCCAACCCACTGATTATTAGATGCTATCAGATCATATTTTGAGATAAGGTAGTCTAATACTATATAGGTATCAAAGTAGAGTTCGACAATGTCGATGCCACCATCCTCCGCAACATGCTCGGGAAAAAAGGAACCCCTGTGTACTGCGTTGACAGGGTTTCCTCTTTCCTGTCTCAACGTAGGTGCACCCTGATCTATCAAGAGTCCCCTAGAGATGCTGTCCCTCTCAGGGTCTGAACTCCTCAGGGCTCCCCCATCTCTCCACTTCTTTTTCTTATCTATGTCTCACACCTTCCTACTGATATGGAGGAGTGTCTTGTGTTTTCCTATGTCAATGACTTTGCCCTCATGGTTTCCTCCCCATCTTAGCGAGCCAACATACGCCACGTACAGGGCATCTTCATTGCCCTCTCGTGAAAAGCTGCCACTCTAGGCGTCTCTTTCTCCATCCTAAAAATGGAGCTAATTCACTGCCGCACCCACAGGGAGAAATTCTCCCCTCAATCCACAATACCCATCGTACTCAATAATCATATATTCCGACCCTCCAAGGTGGTCAGTGGGCTCAGATATTGGTGCTCCCTGTCGCTAAGCTCCATTCACCGCTTCAAAGAAGGTTAGGCTCTAGCTAACACAGAATTTCCTTTCCTCAGGAGAGTTGCATCTGCCGGACCCAAAGTCTGGCCCTTCTTCACCCATAGACTTACCCCGGGACTCCTTCTCCTGATTCTCACCTATGGGGCCAACCTCTTCACCCTGAACACTCGTTCAACTAACCGGATAAATTCATTGTATGACAACTTGAAGGTCTTGAGATGGACAACAAACTTCTTCTTAGCCACACCTATCCTTATACTCGCTAGAGAATCCTGCCTCACTCCAATAGACCCCTAATGCCGACATAAAAGGTACATCGCTACACTCAGAATCTGCCTCTTACCCTCTACGCTGAACCCGACAGTGGTACGACTGCCTACCTCCTTCTCCTCGCTATCTATCTTCACGGCCCCTGATACCTCCCGCCCACTCACAGTAGGCCTGTTATCAGTTTACCTCTCCATGAATTGGAAAACCCCAGTACCAGTCCTCCAACTGAGGAGACACCTTCTTATCGATGACCTCGCCCACTTTGCAAAAGGGCTTTAGCCTTACTCCTCAAAGATTAGGAATCCTCCCTCCCGGCCCGCCCCAGTTACCTCCACCCGGTACCCTGACTCCTTACCATTTCATGGGCCTGGATACCATTGCCACGGGCCGCATACACCAAATGTGCTCTGGAAATAGTTACTTGCGAGCCCACCCCAGGTGGCGTGACGTCTAACATTGCCCAACTACGTGTTCCCAGTGTGTGGAGGCCCCAGAGACCTTGGAACACAGCATCTTCCACTGCTCAGCCAGGACTAACACCCAACGCCATCACCTGATGGCGGTTGATGGCCTCTCACCCCCTACCCCAATCTGGAATCTCCCTCACTCCCTATTAGCACTTCGCAGCTACATCTTATATACCCATAACAGGTTCCCAACTGAGGAATCCCCTTCCCAATCCCCTGCACCATCCTGCTAAACCCCCCCGTGTCCTCTAGTAGCACGACCCCTTTATTTCCCTTCTCACTATGATTGCCATGACAACAGATAGTTGTTCTTACCTGGAGAAGTCTTTGGCCTTGCCCTGTAAGATTTCCCTATCATAGTGATGATTTTGACAGACGAAGCGAAAGGTTTATGGGCTTCTATACCTTGTACTATCAGAGCATGGGAAATAGTTTCTTTTGTTATTTGTTTTTGCTTTATAAGTTTTGTTTTTTCAATAGCTTACTGTTACATGAAGCCTTTGGTACCTTAAAAGAATGAACACATAATAAATAAAATAAAAAATAGAAAAAAAAAAGACCTCTTGATTGAAAAACTGGACGGCCAGAGAAGATTGTCTGAAGTCCTTCCGAGTCCCCCCTCCTGTAAATTCAACCCCTCCCTTCAGCAGTTTGGCTCCTGGTTCAGCTCCTCCAGCTCCTCCCTCATCTCTATCCTCAAAACAGAGACCCACAGCTCCCATGCGTCTAACAGATCTAAGCCCTGGTTGACCCCCATCCTCATAGCCTTTCGCAGAGAATACAGGAACGCCTCAACGAAGGCTAAGAAACTCTGAACCCCCAGCGTGACTGAAACCGCTAGACTGTACAGAAGTTGATACTTCAAAGCCATTCAGTAGGCTAAACGATCGTACTGGCAGGAATTTGTGGCTAAGACAACACCTGACAATATCTGGACAGCTAAAAGCTGGTGTTCCCAAGACAAAATAGTTGCTTCCCCACCCTCCCAGGCCTGCATGACCTGGTGTCTATTAACAACACTCTCCTGGCCCACTTCTTCCCCCCTGAAGAACGAACCTCACGAACAGGAATTACTCTGCACCAAGCCTAACACCCCACCCCTCACCAAAGTGAAAATCTCTGCAGCCCTCTCTAAGTCCTCCCCATGATCAGCCCCTGGCCCCGACAACATCCCCTACCCTGAGTGGAACATCGTCCATACCAGCAATTCAGACTTCCTTATGGATGTCCTGGGCCCCTGGCCTGACCTATGAATACCACCCCCCTAAGGTGAGGCAGGACAATGGTGTCATACTTGACAAGTCGGGCAAGGTATCCTATGACTACTCAGCCTCCTTCCGCATCATCATACTCGTCAAAACCATTTCCAAAATACTAGGAAGAATCATGCCCTTACGACTTCTTCCCCTCATACAGTCTTCCAGCTGGCTGCACGCTAACCACTGCATATTGGTTCATAGTATTGGGACCTTCAATTTCTGTACCACTCTAGTACCTCAGATTAAAACCCTCGAACGCACAAACTCAATTGTCGCATCCCTGTTCCTGGACATCAAGGCTGAATTCGACAATGTCAACGCCACTACCCTCTGCAGGATGCTCCTTGGTAAAAGGCTCCGGACGTACAAGGTCCACTGGGTATCCTCCTTCCATCCTGAATGAAGGTGCACACTACTCTACCAAGATTCACTGAAAGCTCCTACACCAATTACTGTCGGAACCCTACAATGCTCCCCCATCTCCCCCCTTCTTTTTCTCATTAATGTTTCCCCCCTCGGCACCGACATAGCCAAAGGCCTCATACTGTCCTATGTCGATACCTTCGCTATCACAGTCACCTCCCTATCCTATCAGTCCAATATACACTACCTACAAAACCAATTCATATCCCTGTTGAGCAGAGCCGCCTCATTGGTGCTGTCTTTCTCGATACCAAAAACAGAGTTGATCCACTAGTGCACCCCCAGTTAGAGATTCTCCTCTAAGTCCAAGCACCCCATCATCTTTAGCGGCCAGATACTCATTCCCTCCCAAGTAGTCAGATGGCATAGCTACTGGTTCTCCCCATACTTAAATTCTATACACTACTTCGAAAGATGCCTGACCTTGGCTATGGCAGCATTCTCCTTTGTCTAAAGGATTCCCTCGTCCAGGGCTGTGGTCCGGCCGTTCCTTCCTCATAGATTCGCAACGGGACTCCTCCTCCCCATACTTACCTACTGCGCCGACCTCCTCATTCTGAACACTTACTCTGTCAATTGAATGAACTTGTGCTGGCACAATATCCAGATATCGACAATGAACTGCTTCTTTGCTACACCTATCCCCATACTCGCAAGAGAGGCCTACCTTGCCTTGATAGACCTCTACTGCCACCACAAGAGGCATACCGTTGCCCTGAGGATATGGTACTTGCCCGCCAAGTTCTAGCCGGTGGCCGCCCACCTGCCACTCTCCTTCCTGTCCATATCCCTCTTCAGAGCGGCAGTCACCTCCGGTCCCATAACCAGAGGCCTCTGATCGGCCCACCTTCCCCTGCACTGGCGCACAGTGGTACTGTCCCCTCCCCTGCAAATATATCTTTCCATTGATGCCATCACCCATAGCGTCCTCCCCCTATGGCGCGGGCTCTCATGCTTTCCACTCTTCCTCAAGACAACCCCCCCGGCCTCTCAGTATATAGCCCCACCCACGTTGATGGCCTGAATCTACATAGCCCTTCAGAAGAGGGCCCTTGCCCTGCTTCTCCAAGATTGGGAATCCTCCCTTCCTGCCCCCCTGGCTATCTGTACCCAGCTACACTGACCCCCCAACTATTCATTGGCCTGGACAATGCACTGCCCGCTGCATCCATATAATATGCACTGGAAAGAACTACCTACAGGGACACTCCACCTAGCAGGACGACTGGGATCCTGCAATGACTTGCCCTCTATATCACGTTACCCTGTAAACCTTCGAATATGCCATTCTCCAATGCCCCACCAGGACTGATGCAAGAAGCCACCACATAAGAACAGTCAACAGCCTCTTGCCCACCAACACCCTCTGGAATCAATCCCTCACTCTCTCTGCCCTTCGTCACTCCATCTTAAACACGCAGACCGGCATGCCAACTAACCTATCCCCCCCACTGACCCACCCACTGTCCTCCTACAGTACTACCCCTCTTCCCTACACAGCCGCAGTCCCCATCCCCCCATTTTTTCCCCCTACAACCATTGTTACTGTAAACCTTGTTCTTTTCGCAGATTTTGTTTTGTCGGAAGGATTTTCCCTATATTAGTTATGGTTTTGACAGACAAGGCCAACAGTTTTAGGCTTCATATCTTAGTACCTTAGTGAGTGTGGCAAATGTTTTCTTTTTCTTATATGTTTTTGCTTTATAGGTTTTGTTTTTTCCATAACTTACCGCTGCATAAAGCTTTTTGTACCTTAAATTCAATGAACTTATGATATAAAAAAACCAAAAAAAAAGAAGAAAAAAGACCTCTATATTGAAAACAAACGATCTCCTCTATATACCCAGCCATTCAAATTTCAACACCATGAATTTTGATCATTCAATTCACTCCCTCCAGGACTCTTATTGAGCTATACTCTACCTCCCCCTATGATGGTCTTGGACTTAGACACCCTCTTCCTAGAGGCTCCCCTCTCACTTTACCTGTTTTCTTCCTTCTCTGCTGCTCTCGCTTCTCATATCTTGCCTAAAGTTAGCCTATTAGGTAACTCCTTTTCATACGAGTGTGCTATTGTCAACTTTGAGCGAAATGTGAAGTAGTGACTCTGGTGGCCCTGCTCACTGGTATTGCACTTATGCATGACTGCTACGGTCAGTTCTGTCGCATCATGAAAAATCATAACCCCTTAGTATTCCTTAGCTTCTGTGTCACTGTATTGGGTCTAAACCTACTCCTCATCCCGCCTCCCTTCACGTTCTCTTCTCCCCTGACCTTCAGGCCCCCCTTCTTGTTTCATCCGGTTGCTTCATCACAACTTCTCCCCAGGTGCTGTGCTGCCCTCCCTCTCCCTACAGTACCTCGGCTCCCACCAACTACACTTAGACTTCACCTGGAGGGCCTTGCTTTGCTTCCGCCACACACTTTACTCCTAGCCCTAGCGCCTGGCCTATATGGACCAGGAAAGTTACCATCCCTCGAGTGTGGCCCTGACCTGTTTTCCATTTGGCACTGTATGGTATTGGTATTTGGGTTTAGTTCACTGTCAGTTCAGAGTTTGGTTTTCCATAGGGTTTTGTTTTTTGTGTTTTCCTTTATACTTTTGTTGGTATCTTCAGCTCTCTGGTACCTGGTGCAGGTTTTTAAACCAGGATTTCAGCTTATGATTTTCCACCACGTTGACGAAGTAATAAACTTGGTAGAGGTTTTGTTTACACTATAGCCTATGCTGCATGCACTTGCTTTATAGGTACATCCCTCTCCCTTTGGCCTGGGGCAAATAAATGAAAATATGATATAATAAAAAAAAAATTAAAAGAAAGACCTCTTGATTGAAAGTTCTTCATGCAACTATCAAAGTTCATTTCCAACAATATACTTTTGATACACTCTTTTAATCTTGCAAGACCGGCATAGAGATTATAGTGTCTCTCACAAGCTTAGCAATTTATCCTATATGACAGGAGTCTAGATACTCAGCTATCATCATATGCGGAAATCAAGAGAATCGCGATCTCTACTAAGGATGGTGGTTATCTGCTGCAAGTATCGTCTGGAGGGAAGAAGATTATAACAGGTACAAGCTAACATGCTCAAACCATATTGATCGTAGCAGGAACAGCAAGATTAAGTGCAGTACTAGAAAGAGCCCACAATGGACAGCTGGCTCCCATCAATCCAGTTGGCGAGGTAAAAGGGGTACCATCATGACTGCCTTTGGCCTATGGCCTTCTGAGAGCTAGCTGGAAATACCATGACATGAAAAGAATAAATATAAGGTGTACTGGCTGCAATGCTTTGAACTGGTGGGAGGAGTACAGAGGCTCAAAGAAACTACAAGGTCTAGAGTGCAGTTTCCACTCTTGTGGCAGGCATGGTCAAGCTCAGCTGGAGTGACTTCATCCACTGCCACAACCTCTTGATGGTTTGCTAAATGGAGAAACCACTCATCCAAAGCGATTCAGGAAGTATCTGAGGAGATCAAATTCACTTTTCGCCTTTACGGGCTGGATGAACAATCCAGATACTGGTACGAAACGAAATTGGTTCCAGCTTTCAGCTATCCCTGATCCAGATCAGGGAAATTATACCGTTCGTCAGGTACGTCGTTGTTGTATCCTGATGCAAGCAACAATACCTTTGTGTATACAGCCCCCTGTATGTCCTGATGTAGGTTGCAATGGTCCGCCTCTTCAATAGTGGGTTCCATACTAAATTAACCCCCAACCTTCTGGTCACAGTTAACAACACTATCGCACATCTCAATAGAGCAGTCATCACCTACTCAGCTTCTTGAGTACCTCTTAGTCAATACCCGCCTTCTGACTAGTATTCCAGCCTTCCCCTATAGCAAGATGTGGGCTACTCTTCCCAAAGAGAGATTGGTTAGTGTGGGTGCTAAGTGAGAAAGCCACTTTACTCTTAATCTGAATTTTGCCCTAATAACACCAGAGTATTCTATTTTCAGAATTGAATATTCAGAGAGCAAAAATGACAGCTCACTCCAGTGTGAACGTGAGTGATAGCTAGGGCAGTCTCTGCTATTGCAGTTCTCAGCACTTAGCCTTTCACACATTGCGACTCAGTACTTTCATTACCTGACTTTGATCACCCCCTCACTAGTTTCTGAGTCAACAGTAGCCTATACTAAAGTTTTCATCAAACACTCATTTTACATGGCTATAAACAGTCCTCTGAAGGGGGGTACTTGTGCCAGGTTTGTTAGTCCCAGATGTTTGGCGAGGGCTGAGTTTAATGCCAGACTCTGGGGGTGTTTACTATGCAATCATGAAGCTCTCATATGACGTCGTCCAAAGGGATCTCATCAGTCCATAGCCAAAATAGCGTCTTCATATGACCATTATTCATGAAGCTACAGAGTACACTCCAGCGAGATCCTTATGCCAAGTTTTTTAGGTTACAGGAAAGCGCTGACTTTGGAGCCAGATTCCAGGAGGGTTAGGTAAGTGATCGTGAAGCCCTTCTATGCTGTTTTCCAAATGCATCCTATCGATTCACACCCAAAGGGGCATCTCCATAAGAGACATTATCCATGAAGCTACAGAGTACACTGAAGGGAGGTCCTTATGCTAGATCTTTTTAGGTCTCTGGAAAGCGCTGAGTTTGGAGGGAGGTTCGAGGGAAATTAGTATGGCGATGGAGAACCCCTTGGGTTATGGTGTTCTGCGCCATCTCATCTATCTATCATCAAAAGGGCATCTCCATGGAGCTATTTTCTATTGAGGTACAGAATACTCTGAAGTGGGAGATCCTGATCCCGGATATTTTTTTGTCACTGGAAAGCGCTCACTTGAGAGCCAGATTCCAGGCGTGTTAGGGATGTGATCATGATAACCTTTTAGGGTGCCATTCTACACTATTCCACCTCAGGACCACCATGAGGTAGTCTCCATACGACAATTATCCATGGTGCTACAGAGTCCTCTGAAGGCGGGATCCTAATGCCAAGTTGTTTTAGTCCCTGGTGCTTAGCAAGTGGTGACTATAAAGTAAGATTCCGTGGGGGTTAGGAATGCAAATATCAAGCCCTTTTTTAACGTTGTTCTACACCATCTCATCTGACTACTGCCAAAACCACATCTCCATTCAACTATTTTCTATAGAGCTACACAGTACGCTGAAGAGTGTGGTCCTTATGCAGGGTGTTTTTGGCTCTCTGGAAAGTACTAACTTGATAGCTAGATTCTGAAGGCATTAGGCATGCGATCACAGGAATCTGTTAGGGCATCATTCTACAGCATCCAGGCTATCCACAATCAATAGGACGTCCACATAGAATAATCTTCGATGGAGCTACAGAGTACTCTAAAGGTGGAGGTCCTTATACCGACTTTTTTTAGGTCTCTGGAAAGCAGTAAAATTGGGGCCAGATTCCGCCGGTGTAAAGCATAGAATGATGAGGATGTTTTAGGGTGTCATTTTACAGCATCCGAGCTATCCACAGCCAAAAGGGCATCCTTATACAATAATCTTCCATGAAGCTATGGAGGACTCTGAAGGTGGGGCTTCTTATGCCCGGAATTTATAGGTTTGTAGAATGCGCTAACTTTGGAGTCAGATTTTGGGGGCATAAGGCCTGCCATCACAAGGATATTTTAGGCCGTCATTCTACAGCATCCGATCTATCCACAGCCAAAAGTACGTCCCTATACAACAATCCTCCATTGAGCTACAGAGTACTCTCAAGGTCGGGGTCCTTATACCAAGTTTGTTTAGATATCTAGAAAGCACTAAATTTAGAGCCAGATTCTGAGGATGAAAGGCATGCAATCACAAGGGTCTTTGTGGGGGTTATTCTACAGTGTCTGGGCTATGCACAGCTCAAAGGACACCCCCATATGACGAATTTCCCATGGGGCTACAGAGTGCTCTGAAGGCGGGAGTCCATATGCTGGGTTTTTTTAATCCTAAGTGGTTGGAAAGCGCTGACTTTAAATCCAGATTCTGCAGACATTAGGCATCCAATCATACAGCCATTTTACGATAGCAGTCTACCCTACGCCATCTGTCCACTACGGAAAGAGCCTCTCAACACCAAGATCTTCAATTGCGCTACAGAGTCGTCCGAATAGTGGGGGTCATATGCCTAGTATTTTTCCAGGTGGTAATGGGATAGTTCTTATCTAAATAAATAGTAGTAAATTTAGAGATAGAATTGACTATTTAAACAGACTTTATGAATTTGATATATGCTTTAACCTAGGTCAGGAGTGGATAAGGGAATACGCTTGACTGTTTCCTGAAGATGTGGTATTGTGTCAGGTGTATTCATGAAGATACAGGGTTGCACCAGGTGTGTTCAGGAAAATGTAGTATTGTGCCAGGTGTGTTCAGGAAGATGTGGGGGTGCACTAGCTGCCCCCTGAAGTAAGCAAGTACAAGTTTGCATCCTGATTCACAGTTGATATTATGTGCACCTGGTACGCCAGACACACAAGGCACACAGAGTGCTGAGTATTATTTTTGCTGACTCCTGGTGCCATATATTATAGTCAAGGCATATTAGTCCCTAGAGGTGAAATTAAACCCATTCACTTTTCTCAAGTGTATTTTTTCAATTTAGTGGAGGGATCAAGAGCACTAGCCAGACAGGCTCCTGCACTTAATCAAACTCTTATTCATTCGTTAACTCAAATCCTATATTAGTGAAACCTCCTTGCCCATTGAGCATCTCACTGCTCAAGAATGCCTGAACAATATTGGTGAGTCTTCTGATGACTGTTGCCTGATTTTGAATCCGCAACTAAGTCTTGTGATTGAAACTGGCAATAATCGCAGATGAGAAATCCTACCCACGGAAGATGAAGTTGGCATGATTCGGTTAGAGGAATATCATAAGGCAGGTTTCAGAGATATTGTGCTTGCCAGATGCATCTATGGGGAAGATTTAACTAACTCTTTTACCCTAATCAACTTGAATCATGCCTTGTACCAGCAAGGGCACTAGGTTCTCAACCTTCCCTATAGGGAACCCAGATAGCATTTTTGGTAGAAGACTTCAAGCTTAAGACCAAGAAGCCAAGTATCTCAAATGATAAATATTTTATAGATCCCTCCTACCTTCAAAACTACATGTGCCCTCTACCCTCTTCCATCCTCAGCATTTATTCCAGCAGTTTATTGTTGATGCACGGGCAGTGTGCAATGAATACAAGCTTAGCTGGTTCCACTCTAACCAGGCCAAGATACAAGCTTAGTTTTATTCTTGTCTTGCAGATATTCTGACTGCAGGTAATGTGGACCTAGCACAAGTAGACTGTAGAGTTATTTTACTCTCTAACTATATGGGAGACGATAGGTTTACACAGAAGCTGTATCAGGATAGCATTACCATTGTACGTTGCTTTAGCAAGCCTTCTCTATTCATAACCTTTACTGCGAACCCCAAGTGAGAAGAGATTAAGAATGAATTGTTGCTTTATCAGACTGCGGCAGATAGACCAGACCTTGTGGTAAGTGTAGCTAATCTCAAGATTCAAGATCTTTTGGACCAGATTCAAGTTGGCTACAAGAAAGTATTAAGTACATAGTTGGATAGTGTTTGGAGAAATGACTACCAAAAGTGTGGACTCCCGCACCTATATCTGCTGGTGTTTTCTAGAACTGACCATCAGTTCCTGACTGCTGGAAATCTGGATTAGTGTATCAGTGCGGAAATTCTGACTGCGGATGATTCAAGAAGTCAAGAGCTATATTCCATTATTCAGACTACAATGTTTCAGACTCAGTGTTCAGGAGAGCATGGACAAACTCAGTGCATCCAAGGTCTGGATCCTCTGACAGCTCAGACATGCAGGAAAAGGTATCCATGTCAGTTTCAAGCGGAGACAACAATTACACAAGATTGACATTCACCCTATCATAGGAGGGATACAGGACACTTCTTTGAATTGCGAGTGAGGATGATCGGAGATATTACCTTAGTTATTGACAACCACAGACTTGTTCCATACTGCCCGTACCTCTCTGTCCACTATAAACGTTATATCAATGTGGAGGTGTGTACCTCAGGCAAGATTGCAAAAGTCTATTTATAAGTACATCTAGAAGGGAGTAGTTTGTGCCACAGCCATTGTCGACTTGAAATATGAGGAGATCAAACACTATCTCAATATTCAATACATTGGGCCGACAGAGGCTGTTTGACGGTTGTTTGAGTTTAAAACCCATCAGGAACTCCATTCAGTTACAACACTAGAAATTTATCTTCCAGGAAAACAGGCAGTGTACGCCTCAGATTAGTTACTTCTTAACAAGCTTCAACAACACCCTGATAAGTTAATGACAACTCTTCTGGCATTCTTCAAGTACAATTCTCAGAATGAAGATTGAAGGCAATATTTCTACCTGGATTTTCCAGAACAGTATAGTTATACACTGGAGATTGTATGGATGCTAAGAAAGCAACAATTCGTTATTGGTAGTATGTGGTCAACAAGTCCATTCAAGGGAGAGCCCTACTATCTACAATTACTACTTACTGTTATACGTGGTCCGAGGGGATGTGAACCCCTGGGGATAGTGAAAGCAATTGTTTACCCCACCTTCAAGAGTGCCAGTATACCTCTAAGAGTACTTGAGAATGATAGCGAGTGGACTACTATGTTCGAGATGTTCGAGAGTTCATCATAGGCTGAACCTTCCGATACCTGTTCGCTCTTCAAGTTGCCTTACTATTCACAACTCTTAAGAATCTACTGGCCATCTAGGAGGAGGAATGTAGAGATTGCTTTTCAGACAATTTGGGTCACCTGCTTGTGACAGGTGGAGTAACTGAACTGGGGGGAGGAGAGTGAATAAGGGCAGGCCAGGCTGATAACTATGGACTCTAATAGATTTAGGGGTACCTGAATGAATATGGTAGATCCTTGGTTGAGTTTGACTTGCCAGTATGGGAGTTAGATTGGAGGGAGAGAGAGGATGTAGTGGAGAGAATTATACTTATGCGGGAAGAGTTGGAATACAATAACATAGAGGAGCAGGAGCGTGGTAATTTGATGCAGCCAAGATTGAATGCAGCAAAGAATGAATGCAGAGCAGGTTACCTGCTTTCATGCTATTGTAGCTTTCAGTAGAGTGCCGTAAGCTGAATCTTGAGCGACACAAGCCTGCAGATGCCTTCTTCCGTCAAGAACTAGGTAGGGTTTATTAAGGGACCTTCAGGGCCCCCGAAGAATATGGGTCCCCAGCGAAATTTCCTGCCCCGATTGGCTTACTGGCCCATGGTATGGGATATTTTTCGCCCTTTCTCCCTCCTACCCAGGGTCCGGGCCCTGCCGCACGAATGACCTATACAGGCCCCCATAGTATATTGGCAGTGAAAAACGTGGGCCCGTTGAAGGAATGAGTGGGGATGGGCCCCCAATGAGGGCAGAGTGGGGAGAAGGCAGAAAATATACCCCGCGGGCCTGTGTAATTGTGGGGCCTTCGAGGGCAGAATCTGCCCCGTCCCACTCCATAATGAATGCTAGAACTAGCAAGAGAAGGAAAGACTTTTCTATGGTACAACCGTGTTTGTATTCACTTAAGGTCACTTGGCAAGAAAGTCATGTGAATTGTGTCTTCTGGGATAGCGGCACAGCTGCTACTAGGTGGTCGGTCGGAGGGCCAATTCAAACTTGAAGGCCCCTCTGACAAATGACTAAACTCCCATCTGCACTATTACATGAAGCTCCTATCTAGGCAAGTTGATTTGCAAAACCTCACTCAGCATTTGGGATGAGGCTCGTATGCAGTATAAGGCCTGCTTGGAGGCTGACAACAGGACCTTAAATGATATCTGCAATTCTAATTACCAGGAGTTGTAATGGGTAACGGTTCCTGAGATTTATATTCTGAGTACGAGCTTGATATCAGTTGATACTCAGTTTGCTTCAGTTCAGGGTTCCCAGTGTCAGCTTAATGTTAGCTAAACACTGATTTTGATTTTTATCAGGGTACTGAGTATCAGCTTGATCTTAGCTGATATTTTGTTTCTTATATTTTCAGGTTCTGAGTATTAGCGTAATGTCAGCTTGATATTCAGTTTGTTTCAGTTTAGGGTTCCGAGTGTGAGCTTGATGTTAGCTTCACACTTAGTTTGTTTCATGTTTGGTATTAAAAGTATCAGTTGATACTTTATATGTTTAATGTAATATTTCAACGCTACCAGTTGAAGCTTAATTGTTATAGTTCATGTCAGTTGTGGAGAGCCTGACAAAGTGTATTTAAAAGCCTGCTA
The DNA here is from genome assembly GCA_003070745.1 of Tuber borchii. Lineage (NCBI taxonomy): Eukaryota > Fungi > Ascomycota > Pezizomycetes > Pezizales > Tuberaceae > Tuber > Tuber borchii. Next base: position 43,757 of record NESQ01000425.1, read on the forward strand.
TTCTCTGGTCTTAGAGAGAGGTGACTTCGACAGACAGATATTTGAATATACTTGGTTGAACAGTTACTTCGTCAGTTAGCTTCAAGAATCAATTTAGTTTCAGCTCAATACAACTAAATATATCTAGATATATGGACTACTTAGTAGTTACGATATAGTAACAAGTTTGTTTACACCAACTTTGTCTATGTCTATGGAACTTACACTTGTTAGATACCATACTTTAGAATCTGGAGCTAGTAATATTATTCAATTTTGCCTGTCATTCACCATGGTACCAGACAATTAACCCTGTTGACTTAAATTCAGCATAGCTCAATCTGGTATAGTTTACGCATCTTACAACTGAGAACACGTATGCAAATGATTTCAACTTAGGCAAACCACATTTTGCTTGGCTTTCTCCGAGAAATGGTGACTTCTCCTGAGCTTCATGGAGGGATTACCCGTCCTGGATATATTTGTCGGGTTTCCACAGTTGATTAGCTTTTCAATCAACTTTATCCACAGTTATTATTGAATGAAGCTATTACCACATATACTGCTCTTCCGGGTCAGGTTACCCAAGCCTTTCACAAAGAGAGTATGAATGATTTCAATGATGTACTCTGAGACAAGATGCCATTGGAGGAGCACGTAGTGGAAGCTGTCAACTAGTATTCATTACAGGCCCGTTTTGGTGGAACAAGGCGAAAATAAGAGATGTTGTTTTACTTAACGGCTCTGTTTTTGCCAGGGGTCAAACTCAGTACAAGAGCCGTACTTCTTCCATTAATTCTGGAGTGTACCCCGTTTCCTGTCCGCCTTTGCTTTCCGATCACTCTAACCGGTGTCGGTTACTAAGATTAATGTTTGAGTATCAGCTTGATGTTTACTTGATACTCAGTGTGTTTTATGTTTGTGTTCCAAGTGTCAGCTTAATTGTTGCTGACCACTCAGTTTGATTTATTTCAGGGGTCCAAGTATCAGCTTGATATTAGCTTGATACTCAGTTTGTTTAAGTGTAGGGGTCTGAGTGTCTTCTTGATAATAGCTGATCACTCAGTTTGATTTATTTAATGGGTTTGAGTATCAGCCAGATGTTAGCTTGATACTCAGTGTATTTTATGTTTGGTTTTAAAGTGTCAGTTGATAATTTATTTGTTTGATGTAACATTTCAAAGCTACCACTTAGAGCTTTATTGACCTAGTGCATATTGGCTCTGGATAGCTTAACACTATATATTTAAGGCCTGCTATTCTGCAGACATAGAGAGAGCAGACTTTGATAGAAAGAGATTTCGGTATACTTGGTTGAACAGTTACTTCTTCAGTTAATATCGAGAATATATTTAGTTCAAGCTGAATACCACTAAACATATAGAGCTATAGGGACCACTTGGTAGTTGCGATATAGTCAGAAGTTTTGGTAATAACAACTTTATCTAAGCCTCCAGAACATAGCCTCATTCGTTACCGTACTTTGGTACAAGACATACTTTCCTTACCCTAACCTACTGCGCCCCTCAAGGAGCCATTACATTATTTTAACTTCCTCAAGGTATCATGATTGAAGACTTACAGGATCATAGTGGGAGTAACCCTCCTACAGAAAGACCTCAGAAATATCCTCGTCACAAGCCTACATGTTTCACCAAGGCTCAACCAAAAACATCATCCGCAATACACGAACCTGGTCAATAACTTGCCCGAGATTCCCTTAGATAAGATATAGCTGAGTCAGCACTAGAGCTAGCTAAGGCTGCAACTGCTATTCCAAGTGGGTTTCCTGAGTCACCACTAAAAGGATCAAAAGGTAAAGCTACTGTGGCTATACCAGGAGATAACCCTTCTAGCTCTGACTGCAGTGAAGATGAAGACAATAAATCAAGGTAGATGTTGCAATGAGGCGAAGTAAGTAACCTGCTCCTGACTGACAGGATGAGGAGTAAGGCTTGCCCTTAAAGCTACACAGCATGTCCCAATACCAAGGAAGTTCACTCCTGATCCTGATAACCTCAAACCTGTAGTGTTCAATAGATAGTATAATTCGGTTAAATTATATATACAAATACAAAGCATACCTCAAGGAGCAAAATGATCACGAAATTACTCAATATTCTACCCCGAGGAACGAGACCAGGAAGTACGTTTCCAAATAGCTGAAGCTTTTGTGGAGAACTTAAGTAGGGAGCTACTAGTTACATGCTTGAGAAAACAATTCCAGTGATCAAAGCAGAAGGATAATATGGAGAAAAAGTTCCACAAGCTTCGACAAGTCAACAATGGTCAAGCCCAAAACATAGGTATAGTAGCTATTTGCTCCTACACCAATCGCATTAGCCAGAAGATACAATAAGTAAGTATCCTTTCATACAACAGTTCTGAGAGAGTATGCACTCTAGATTGTGCCAAGACATTGAAGTTGAATTCACTGGTGAAGAATGTCTGAATTGAGTTATAGCTATAGCTGAAAGATACGACTCTATCGACCGAAGCACAGGTGCTTATGGAAATAATAGGTCTGTCATTCAACAAAACAATACTGGCTACAAGAAACTGGATAAAGAAGTAAAGCCAAAAGTGAAGTTCTAGAAAACCGTCAACTCCAACCAATACAAAACTAAGAAAAATAGGGCCTGATTTACCTATGATGTCAAGGGCCATATAGCAAAAGATTTTCCGAACGAAACTGATAAGGCGAAGGTTATGATCAACAAAGAAGCAATGTCGAATCTAGCCGACCTATATAATTAGAACTATGATCAAGTTTACATTAAAGCATTGGAATTTGAAAGCTATGCTTCAGCTAAAGCTACCTGTCCAGCAGCTATAAAAGCTCATCATGCCCTATAAAGAACTATGTTTATCAATGGAAAAGAAGCCAGAGTCCTGTTCGATAGAGATATGATTGGAGCCAATCTGATAAGCACAGCTTTCATTATAACTGAGAGAATTCCATATACTCCAAGGAAAGAACCAACGAAGATACTAATTGCTATAAAAGGATAATGATCAGAAAGCTATAAGGAATGTAGAGTTGATATTGTTATTGGCAAACTCCACACCAAAGGAAATAAGATGTTAGTAGTATGTCTTGCGAAATACTACGCATTGATAGGAATGCAATTCATAAAACAACAAGCTGCAGTTATCGAATATGGTGGGTTAGCTATTGACTTTTCAAGAATTGGATTTTGAATCAACTACAGACCTACTAGCGGAAACATCAGAGTAGCAGTTATCACTACAAAAAACATTATAAGTCAACACCCAGATGTGTTTCCTGAAACTATTCCTGAAGAATTACCACCAGTGAGAAAGGTAAACCACGAAATTCGCTTAAAGCTAGGAGCAGATTTTTGAACTTTACCAACTTACTTGATACCAGAGGGATGGGCGAAAGTTATGAGTCTTTGGATCAATGAGAAAATAAACCAAGGAATCAACAAAAGAAAGGCCGTCCAGGGAGCCACGTCTATGTTTGCTCAGGAAAAGAAAGATATAATTTGAATACGACCTCTAGTGGAGTTAACAGCTAGAAATAAAATAACAATCAGAAGATGATAAAATGATTCCGAATCAAAGAATCATACTAAACTCGGTAGGAAGAGACAAATACACGAGCAAAATAGATTTGAGCGATACTTAATTCCAAACTAGAGTTGATTCAAACGATGTTGATAGGAACGGTTTTAAATGACCTTTGGGATGTATTGTCAGCAAGGTTATGCTGCAATGAGATATGAATACACCTGAAGCATTTATGAGAATCAGGTCAGAGATATTAGCTAAATATCTTGGACAATAGATGTGGGTCTATATCGATCATATTCTGATATATTCTGATAGAGCAGAAGACCATATAAAATCTATCGCTATGGTATGTGATAAGTAGAAACACGTTCAGTTTTACGCTAGTGGAACGCAATCTGAGTTTTTTGCAAAAAGCATAGATGTGCTAGGATACATTATTGATGATGAAGGATTTCATGCTTCACCTGAGAAAATCGCAAGGATTGAGAGTTGGACTACCCCGGAGAATAAGCGAGAACTACAAGAATTTCTTGGGGTTATGAACTATATCAGCCAGTTAATACAACACCTAGCAACGATCACTACACCCCTGACTTCACTTACCGGAACCGAAGAATTTATCTGGACTGCAACACAGGATCTAGCTATGAAAAAATTTAAGCCAATTGTTTTACAAAATCAAGTTATGAAAAACCAATAGACCATGAATCAGCATTGCCAATATGGCTGATTACTGATTCTTCCGACTCTGGAGTTAGAGCATGAGTAGGACAAGAAGTAACTGCTGACATTGCAAGACTGACAGCATTACACAGCAGGATGTTTGTTAACGCTCAAATAAATTATGGGACTACAGATAAGGAAGCATTAGCGATAGTTACTAGTTTGGCATCATTCCACGACCTCCTAGCTGCAAACCAGTTCACAATTGTCACAGATATTCAACTTCTGATTCATATAAGTACGAGCAGAACTCTGCCTAAGCACCAGCGCTGTTAGGGAGAATTCATCGGCCAGTTTTGGACAAAAGTTGTTTATTATCCCGGATATTGGAAAGGTTTAGCTGACGGATTTTCGTGCCTTCATAGGTAAGATGAAAACTATCCATATATTGTGCAAGACCCTACTTAAGAAAATGCAGAAGAAGCGACCTCAAACTCTATAACTCTGTGAATCCAATTCAGCGAATATCAACATGGCAGATTTCCAACTCGAACTTGAATCTTTGGTTATTGAATACAACCACAACCACTCCGACTATGATAGTCAATGCACTATATATCAACCTGTACTTTATCCTACTGACTATCGGAATGCACATACTATGAAATGTTTGGGGCGACTATTGGAGCACCCATAGTGGCAGAAGCGATGAGGAAATCCATCATTCAGCGATGCACTAATCCGCTCATGATATTTGGATGTAATCTGAATATGAGGATAGTAAAATTATGAATAGAGTATACCTAGTCAAAGTGGCTAGCTCTCCCCCACTTAATAGTTCCCATCTAGCGGCAGGAGACAAAGTCATAACAGATGAGGAAAAGGATATTTTATCCCCTAGACCAGGACCAGATCCATGTAGAATTAAACAAAGGTTATACAAAGAACTTGGCTACCCGAGTAAGAATCTCCCATGCGAAGGCTTTGATTGCCCAGTGCATCAAGCTAGTCTATTATCTCCACCCAAGCACCTCCATGGAGGGCCATTAGAATCATACAATATCGTTCCAGTCATCGACCCCCCCAAGCTGCATCCTCATGCAAGGGAGTTATACCTGGTATTGGATAATGATGCTGAGAAGGGAGAAAGCGATGTGAGGAGATTGGAACAAATAACAGATGAGAGAGACATAGTTCAAGCTGCGAGCGAAACGAAAACAATCTGGAGAGAACAGGTGAGAAAAGGGTATAGGAATGGCCCTGTCAACCAGCTAGCGCAAGACTCTAGCCATACTGCCCGTTGTGGAAAAAACAACACTACCGTATACATAATAGACTTCTCTATGCTACCACTAGAGGTGGTGAGGACTGCCCATACAAACTCAAGGGACACAGAATTAATGGTGAAACTCAAAGGGAACTAATGATTAGTGAGATTTATACTAAGGACCACCATATTGGTCAGCAAAATTGGGGATTGGTGACCGAATATATTTACTGGCATGACATACGTAAAGACTTTAGGAATTTTGTTAGGCAGTGCGACCTGTGTCTGACCAACAAGGAGCATAATTCACTACCACAAGGTGAACAATTCTGTGTCCCCTTCCCAGCTGAGATTATTTCTACCTATGCTATTGACTTCATGGCACCATTTACTAAGCTCTTGAAACAAGATTCAGTCTTGGTTGTGGTCAATAGCACTGTGGGATTCAGCTGATGGATTCCAACTTCGGTAACTGCAACCGCAGTCAAAACTATAGAGCTACTCCACCACAATATATTTAGGCCACATGGTGTACCTACCTGGATTGTTTGCGATGCAGACCCTTGATTGACTTCAAGGTTTTGGAAATATACTCTCAAGAGTATGGGAATTGAAGGTATGATGGCTGCATCAGGTCAGCATTAAACGAATAGGAAAGCTGAACGAAAGATTAAGGAGCTTAAGACTGCTCTCAGGAATGTTATAAATCTAGGCCAGACTAACTGGCTATCCTTCCTTCTGGAAGTGATTGTATCTTACAATGCTAGCCACTCTGATACAATCAACCTGTCACCATATAGAGTGGTTTATGGATAAGACTACTCCCTTCTTGACTCTTACAAAGTTTATCCATCTAGAGTCCCTATCTCAGATGATTATTACAATAGATATCAAGAGATGTGAACCGCAGCTTACCAGGCTTTGAAGCTGGCTAGGGCTAGATCTAGTAAAAGATCAGCTAAGCGAAGGGGTGAATTGAAACCAGTCGCAGTAGGGGGAATGATTATGGTGTTTGGAGATCAGTTCTCCATTGAATCTGGCAGGTCCAGAAAATTGCAACCACCTTATCAAGGACCTTTTATCCTTCTCGAATTTGATCACTATACACAAAACTACACTGTCTCAATAGATACACTAATTTACTAGTGACAGAAATGAGTTTTCTATTTTTCAGTCACGAAAGCTTACAACCCCCACAATGATGAACGATTCCCTCACAGTACCAGTACTAAGCCAGCTTGAATGCTGATCAATAGCGAGAAGGAATGAGAAGTTCAATCTATCCTAGATTTGAGAGAGCGGCATGGAAGAGGTCAATTCTTGGTAAAGTGGATAGAATACCCGAATAGTGAGAAAGGTTGGGAACTGGTTGAAGGACTGGAAAATGCTCGAGATTTGGTTCAGGGTTGGTAGATGGACAACATGCCCTGAGAGGAATTCCCAGTTGTTTTCTCAAACTATATGACAGTTTGCTACTCCCCTACGAGAGATAAGTTTGAACTGTTCTCAGAGGAGGCTACGAGTGAGAAGGAGTCCTGGAAACCACACTTGGATACCAACTATGGTAGCGATGAGATTTAGATTTTTTTGTTTTTGAGTTAGAAATAAGGATTTTATTCTGTTTTCGGGGTATAGCCAGTGCCGGTTACTGTGATTTATATTCGAGTATCAGCTTGATGTTAGCTTGATACTCAGTGTGTTTTTGTTTGGGGTTCCGAGTATCAGCCTGATTGTATCTGACGACTCAGTTAGATTTATTTGAGGGGTCGGATTATCTGCCTAATGTTAGCTTGATACTCAGTTTGTTTTAGTTTGTGGTTCCCAGTGTTAGCTTGATTGTATCTGACCACTCAGTTTGATGTATTTCAGGGGTCCGACTATCAGCTTGATGTTAGCTCTATACTCAGTTTGTTTTAGTTTGGGGTTCTGAGTATCAGATTGAATCTATCTGATCACTCAGTTTGATTTATTTCAGGGGTTCGAGTATTAGCTTGATGTTAGCTTGATATTCAGTTGATTTTATGTTTGGTTTTGAATTGTCAGTTGATACTTTATTTGCTTGATATAACATTTCACAGCTAACCCTTGGAGCTTTATCGTTATAGTTCATGTTGGCTCTGGATGGCCTGACAAAGTGTATTTAAAGCCTGCTATTCTCCACACTTTGAGAGAGCAGACTTTGACAGACAGAGATTTCAATATACTTGGTTGAACAGTTACTTCTTTAGTTTACCTCAAGAATCTATTTAGTTCAAGCGCAATACCACCAAACATATCTAGCTATAGGAACTACTTAGTAGTTGCGATATAGTAAGAAATTTTGTTTACAACAACCTTGCCTAAGCCTTCGGAACTTACCCTTATTAGTTAATCCCCTTTGGTACAAGAGCTAGTTTCCTTACCCTATGTTACAGCCCTATTCGAGCAGGCGTTACAATGATAGTAAACAAATATCATAGTCAGTCACTAAACTAAGTTGCTGTCAATCTATGCACCCCTGCCTTCAGCCATGGGTAACTCTATGTCACTCTCTCTATAGTCACATCACTTGATGCACTAACTCTGCTACCCTCAGAGTATACACCTAACCATAGAGATAATATTGTTTATCATGAGATACTCCTCTGATACCCTACGCTGGTTTTATTTTCTATTCCATCCCTAATAGCAATACTGTTTGCTAACCTGTATTCGATTGCAAAGTTCAACCAATTGAGTATAATATCTCTATTCATTGTATTAGGCTTCTTCGCTCACTTGGCATGGCTGTAAGTTCTTTCTATATTATTTCCTTTTTATTTGGTACTCTCTACATACTTTGCTTCTGCTAATATCTACTTTCTAGCTATGATTGCCCTGAATAATTTCTCAGAATATATGCACATAGTATATTATTTTTCAAGATAAGTGGCATTTTTCCCCTTAAATACATTAAGCACTCTTGCTAACATCCGTATATCTTATAGATAATTTAATATAGTTAAATCTTTTTCTCCAACTGCCTCACTCGGTTATTATATATTTAGAGATAAATAACCCTTTTTGTGTTTCTAAAACTTCGTTCATCTTACTAACATTCTTATATCAGCTTATCAATATGGCAGTTAATTGTGGCCGGTTCAATCATTTTTAGATTCGGCATAGGTCTTGAAATATGTCCCTTCTTACTTACTGGTAATTTGTTTTCTTTGTCTTGTTCAACTTTAAAACCACTATTACTATTTATACTATTAAGTACAATATAGCCAAATGTGAATATGATATCCACTGTACTAAGCCTTTCAATTTTATACGTCAACGTTTTTTACAACTTCGACCCTTGGTCGAAGGGCTGCTAGTAGTTAGAACTGAAGAGTCTTACCAGTTTGGGTTAGGAGTGCCCTGTTTTCCATCATAGTCCTAGCATATTGTGCAGCCGAGGCAATTCCACAGAGCGGAACTTGCGATAAAGGACAGGGTGCTAAATGCGGGAAACGGAAAGAACCGGGATACTCTTGCTGTGAGACCTGACAGATCTCTTCATGGGTTATTACCCTCAACAACTCTAGGTATGCGATGATGCTGATCCTGCAATACGAAGTCTAGGGAACATTACTCGAGTACGGTACCACAGGCTGAAAGAATCGAAATTTATCTGCGGACAATGCGCCGCAATCTCCCCCATTCGGGTTTATTCAGCTACCACCAACCCTCGGGGAAAGGGTCCGAAACCGGTAAACTTCCAGCACGCACCGAGAGTCTTCTCCCTGCTGTGCTCCGGAGGTCAACGTTGTGCAACAGGGTCAATACGGCAATTCATGTAGGACAGGTTATTGACACTGTCGATTCGAAGGTGGGATTGTCATACGTATAGCGTCATACCCAACCAACCTAGATTAAGCGAATGCCATAAGATCCCTTGGAATTCGCTACCAGTATTAGGCTGTTTCTTGAAATAACTTCTTAAGCCGATGACTTATTTCGCTAATAGGCTAAAAGAATTACGCAAACCAGTTAATACGATCCCCGTGTCACCAGGGCTCAAGTTACACTGCCTCAAGAGAGGACCAATCCCCGTTACGAGCTTTAGGATCTGAATACGGACATTAGAGAGTTACCCGACATACCGGATTACAAAAGATCTCTGGATTAGTGTGCCGGTATCGCTTTAGAATGAGCGGGGCATTGATCTGATCTCTCTCAATATTGCCATATATTAGGAGTGTAGGTGCTAGTAGAAGAGTGCTTTCGTACTAGAAGGGTAGTTGAGCCGCATAATAATCCTTGTCTTGTGCGAAGGCATGTCCCTACGAAGGTACAGCGCCTAAGTTTTGAATATTTTACTAGCAGGGGGTGCTACACTAGCAGGGGTGAGGAGGTGAATTGGGTAACCACTATACCCAATTTGCTGTCCTTATGCCCAATTTGCTGCCTTGGCCCCTGCTAGCGTAGCACCCCCTGCTAGTAAAATATTCAAAACTTAGGCGCTGTACCTTCGTAGATACCGTACTCCCCTACTCTTAGTAAGCACAATACCTTAGCTCGGTAACCCCCAAAACCCTGATAAGCCTAGATCAACTAAACAAGGGAATTTATCAGAAATCTGAGCTTACAGGTTAGCTTGCGGTGCCTTAGCTGCTCGAGCATTAGAAACTTATTTCTGAAATTTCCGAGGCCTTTTGAAAACGGCTGGATTTCGCTGCGAGTGTCGCTTTTGTGGTTGTCTCCGTCTCCGCCTTCCCATGCGCCATATTTTTGCTCGGGCGCAAATCAAGCTTCCTAAATGAAGGGGTGACGGCGATCGTCCCTCCTCAACCATCACACCCGCACCACAACAACCCCCTGCTGCCTACTACCACAATAACCACAACACCAAATATTTCCGGTTTCTTTTCCCACAAGATTATCTCGCAGGGTAATTTTTTGTTGTTGTTTTTCCTACCAAGAGGTTGTGCTACTTTCCACTTGTTGATCGATGATGAGGCACGATCGCTGGGGTGGGGATGCCGGTGCCACTCCAAATTTGCACTTAGTAACCCATTAGGACCTGAAATGCATCAATGATGCTAAATCCCGACGCCGAGATGCTTCTACCGGCACTACAAAAATGCACCTCGTATAAGGACTCCACTCCTACTCTACGCTGCTATTCTAAGCCAATAACTTAGTTCCTCAGCGTCAGAGATCCTCCGCGACACCATTATATCACCTGCCGTAAATGCCGGGGTCATGAACTAGCCTCCGCAGAACCAGATGTATCGAAATTCTAAGTGACTGTGAAAAACTGAAACAATTAGGAATAGCGCTAGGACGTTCAGAATTTCCCTCTTTGGATTGGGCAGAGGAAACAGAGCCAGCAAATTCTCTTTCTGTCTTCACTTGAGACAAGGAAAAATAAAAAAATACAATACACCTTACCCGGAGAAGCATCTCAGGGTCCTAGCGAGATTCCCAATTATTTCAGCTTTTCCGGTAGGTTAGCTAGTGTGTGAATTCAGGCACATTGTAGGCTTATTCACAAGCGGGGACTGAAGGCTGGATCTCCGTTGGGGTTTACTTGCTAACGTCATGTTAAGGAGAGTTCTTCCGTTCTACTCGTAGCTAACACTTGAAAACAGAAGCTATAATCACTCTCTGTGATGCATCTATCACCCCGGCCGGCTTACCCACTATCCCTTAGACGGTTAGCGCCTGGCAAACCCAAATGGCAGCACGAGCACGAGTACCCGAGAGCAACATCAATGATTGAGGTTTAAGAGGGGGGTGGGGGAAGCACGGGAATAAGGGGAGGGCCTTATTTTGAGTGAAAGTTAATACAAGTATCCGGCAAGAGCAAGTCGAACACAGTGGGGATCCTGGGAGCCGAATTTTGTATGGGTGCTCGGGTGCCCACAGACAGTCCGCCATACAAAATCATGACCCCTGTGTTCTGGTTCTTCATGCCGGGGACTTGTAACTAATTTCTCTCACAGAAGGGTTCATTATTGTAGCTACCGCACTTCCACTTAGTTTGGTGGGAGAAGATTAAGGGTTCGATGCGGGCCCCTTGACTGTTTAGGGGATAAGTCCGATGTTCCATACACCCTATCAAATTTAATCTGTAAACAGATTGGTAGGTTTTTGGTAATACCGTACCTTATTCGGTAAAAAGCCGGCTCTAGCCGATAGATCATAACATGTCCTGAATACCATGTGATACCTTCTCAGGGGTGCTTCATACTAGCATCCACTCCCCCGCATGCAAGTCTACCTAATGAACATACAACCTCCTAGAATGCCCTCCTCGTATTATTGCGGGGTTGGCAAGATCTTCGGTAAGCCCTCCGCTTTTCTAATAAAATAAAAAAGGACCGATTGGATCTTACTGCTCTATCATAGGCTTGTTTTTTTTTGCGGAGCGATTTTCTCCTGTGGTTGATTCATGGTTAATCACTCGTAAGATCTTCCCAAATACTATTCTTACCCCAGAGGTTCCAGGTTGGCAATTACAACGCAACCATACATCACCGGGCAAAGGCTTCTCTTCACAAATCTAGCAATACGAGATGTATTATAGCCTAAGAAATAGTAGTAGATAGACTAAAGATAACTTATTTGGCAGATAGCATTCAGATCACTAGAGGGCGACAGGAAGCTTTAAAGACTAGCTGTTTACGACCACGTGGTCCAGCTCTCCTGAACTCACTACGGGTTACTTGAACGCGTCCGCCCCTGGTTACTAAAATAATATATATATGGGGTGTTGAAAGAAAGGACGAGGCGAACGGCCCTGAATGCCAGGTGAAGAAGCATGGTAACCTGGACGGTAGAAGCTGTGACCAAGCATGGAAGAGCGTAAAACTAGCGATGGGCACGGTCATGCTCGAGCATAAAATTTTGGTGTGCTCGAGCACGATATATGCTCGAGCATGGGCCAAATTTTCTGCTCGAGCATGATCGTGCCCATCACTACGTAAAACAGTTTTGGTATTAATACTGGGCATGGTTTCATCTGATTTTGTATTAATCAACTAATACGAGCCAGCCGCGAACTCGGACAAGTTAATTTGATCGCGTGAATATCTGCATCCACATAGCATTAATGAATACGAGATGGACCTCTATGCCCATTGGGTGATAGTGGGGAGATCACGGTGACTGGGAGGTAGTTGGAATACCCCCAATTGCCGTATCAACATTTGCCGGGCTGTCTGAGGTAGTAGTGGAAAGAACATGGTGCTCGATAGCAGGCTGTGTGTCCAAAATTACCCTGTGGGCTAGTTTTTTCAATTCATTGGAACAGACTCTGTCGCGATGATCCTATTCTTTCAACCAAACAAAAGCATAGGTGAAGTTTTAGGGCGAATAAGTGACTGCCGTTGTATTCACCTCTGTGTAGGAGCAACTATGTGAGCGGGAGAGAGAGGATAGATTTGTATCTAAAGAACGAACAAAGAGTAGAAGATATGAATGGAGGATGTTATGAAAAGAAACACGAACAAGAGGGTCTCTTATAGAGACAGAGTCGGCCAAAAATCGTAGAGACAGAAAAGGAAAGGACCGAAAGAAAAGTAGGAAATCCTCCACTATCTCGCATCCTAAACAATTGGGATACATAAAGTGTGTCATAGCAAGCAGCCAGTGCTGGTCTGTTCCATCTCCAACAACCAGTGTTTCCGCTATATAAGTTAAACATAGAAAAGGTTTCCCAAACACCGGTTTGTTCCAGTAAGAGTGCGAAACACTAGGCCCGCCGTAGTAGGTTTCAACAGCATAAATACTCACTATATCCTCCTACAATTTTCCTTCGCCATCGGTCCTCACTGCCCAGATTTGATTCAGAACTTCCTACCAGACTAAAGTTCAACACAGGTATTCCTACTCACTCACCATGATTTAGAAAATAGAAACTAACACAACTACTACCAGCGCAAACATTCACATTTCAATCACCAGTAATCTACTCCTTTTCCACTACTCCCTCCTCTCCCAAGCTGGCGCTGACCGAAAAACCCTAGTGCTTATCAAGTCCCTTCCTATTCTCACCCTTTTCCTAACTCTCACTCACGCCGCGGCACTCGCGAATCCCTTCACCGGAATCGACACCAGCGACTTGGCTAAGCGCGCCTGCACGTCCAGTTGCAGCTGCGACCCCAGTGCTAGTCCCGGACTCTACTGTGGATACTGCTGGGCTGTGACTTCATGCCTCAGTGGAGATTGCTTCAACGACGTGTACCAGTGCGGCACTGGTGGTAACTGCTATTGTTTCGGGAGGAGAGATAGCTGCGTGGCTCGCGATGGCCCCTGTGGTTAAAATGCAGCCTTCTCCGCCCCAAATACGTGATCGATATCAGGGAGATGAAGGTTCAGGATTGTTTTTTTCCGATGCGTATTACTGTTTTTCGACTCGTTAGGAGGGGAGGGGGTTTTTCATACTCTCGGATTTTCAGAATTTCTCTTGATGATGTAAGCTATTCGGGAGGATTGATTTATGCTGAACTCGGCTTCCTTGAGCGGTATACGATGCTCTGAGTTAGTCATAGTCATGTGCTGTCACTCGAGAATGAACTTTGTGCTTTTGGATTTATGAAATTGGATATGAATCTAAGTGTAAACTGATCAACGTCGCAAATAGCATTTGGCAAGCCTTAAGAAATAAGTAATAGTGAAAAAAAAGTAATCCACTTGGCCATTCGATCGGGTCGAAAACCGGGGATCCACATGTATTTTGTCACGTGCAATGGCGATTGTAGGAATACCTGATCTCGTTGAAGAGTCCAGTTTCCAGGATTAGTCTCGAGCAGGCAGCTACCTCACTTGACGGCGTGCATTTTATTTCTGAGTTCTTGGGAGTGTCTGAGGTCGCACATTCCGGAAATAGATAGACCATGTGAATGGCGCCCCCACTGCGAGAATTGGATTAAGGTCGTCCCCTACTCCTCTGTTACACTAAAATGTGGGACATCTAGCAAGAACTACGCTCTGACATGAGCAATAGATAAACCTACTCGCCTGAGAGAAAATTATTCACATACCAGTATGGTCTAGTTTCTGTGATGGCAAGTTGCGATTAGCCGGCCCTAATGAGAAAACTTGTCCATGACCCAGTCCACTCACCATTAAGTTATCCGAAACTGAATCGGAGAATAAAGAGCTCTATCTCTCGGTACCTGGCATAAGAGTGATTCGTGTATTGTTGGGTATATTAGGCTTTGCTCCATTCTCCGCAAAGGATATTTTTGTCTAGCATGTCGCCTTCTCATCTTACTATTTTATATAGGATTGCATCCCTTTAGACTGCTGGGGCTAGGGATTAATTGTTCGGCAGCTATTCTGTAGAGGTCTGATATCTCGATGGTTTTCAGGTTTAAAGACGTCCACCGGCGTGGAAATAATAATGCGACATGAGCTGAAGACGGGTCCGCAGTGTTCTTCTCATAACGGGTGAGGCAACTGAAATTCTCTATACATGTTTGTGTTGAAACCACTGGATGAAACTGTGTCCTCACAGTACGTGTGAAGTGTTCTCATAGGTGTTAGAGATGTCGTAATGGATGTCGTAAAGGTTGACTGACTTCGCAGTAACCTTAGAAGTCACTTTAGCAGTTTCCTGTGTGGGCTTGGCAGTCATGTATTTCCTTATATATAGCTCCGTCCTGGCTCATAGCTAGGAAGCAGAACGACGGGGTCGTCCACCGAGGGAGACGAGTCTGTACTCATGTGTAGAGCTGGTCTCTACACACTATCGACCCAGTCTTTTCATGTTCATAGAACAAGTCTCTACTCATTCTTAAATCAATCTATTTATTCTCATCGCAAATCAATATTTGGCCATTAGCTTAGGTTCCCTCTTTGGTTTATTCCATAAGTCACAGTGGAAGTCGTTAAAGCTAAAACTAGCAAAAATACTACTATTCTTCCTGCTACACACACCAGAGCTTATTCCGACTCAATATGTATTAACTGACGAATTAGATTCGCTTTTTTTCTAAAAACGCAAGCACCTCTTCCACCAATCCCACCTCCTTTCTCTCGTTACCGGAGCATTCGGAGTTTCAACAGATTTCGGGTCATGGCTGTCCGGGCGATTGGGATCAGCATTTTTTAGTTCCGGCGATAGCTTCGCCACTCTTTCCTGTCCTTCGATAGCAGCATTCGCGGGTGGCGCTCGGCGATGCTCATTTGGGCGATTGGGGTCGGGATTTCCCCGTTCTAGCAATAACTTGACCACTCCTTCGTGTCCCTCGATAGCGGCGCGCTTGAGCGGTGTATGACCACACACATCTAGGCGATTATGGTCGATATCTCCCCGTTCGAGCAATAACTTGACCACTCTTGCGTGTCCCATAGGTGCAGCCTAATGGAGTGGTGTTACGCCATTTTTATATTGGTGATTAGGGTCGACATCCGTTCCGGCAATAACTTGACCACTCGTGGGTATCCCTTGAAAGCGGCCCACCCGAGTGGTGTTAGATGATCCTTATTTGGGGGATTGAGGTCGACATCTGCCCGTTCCAGCAATAACTTGACTACTCCTCAATGCCCACTTCTCCTATTCGCCTACGGGAGAGGTGTACTACCCCAACAACCCTGTTGGTTGACATCATAACCTTTAGAATTCATGAACATAGCCACAAGTTCCACAATCCCGAAGAAAGGTGCGCAGTGTGGTTTAGAGAAGAGCGAGGAAGTAACTATGCCTCCCATATACTCGGAATCCTGTACATGCTCTAGAAGTGATACAACGGATATGTGGTCTTCGTACCGATTCAAGAGCTCCAGAGCAAGGGCACTCGCATGGTCTGTGAAATCTCGGTTAGCATGTGTTCCCCAATATCTTGCTGAATATTTGAGGAATGGCATGCTTCCATGGTCTGGGAGAGAATGGGACGTGAGGCTCTTGATTTTTTGCGAATTAAAATAGGTCAAGCATGTTTCTGCGAGTACCGAGTAAGGTTTGCTGAAGAGACTTGAATTACTACAAAGGTATTCTTGGGCTGTATAGCGGATTAACCGTACAGTGGAAGCCTCCACGTCGACTGTGATCAAGCCTTGGCAGCAGTCTAGCAATGTTCCTATCGAAGAAACATTTTCGGGATCGAAATCCGTTTCTCCTATCTCCACTGCCAGCGCATGGCACAGCTCATCCACTGGTAATAGCCGTTCCGAATGGCAGATCCATGCGAGGACAGAGATCGCAAGCTTGGCCTTTTCCTCATCCGGAGCCTTTATACGCTCCGGCGTCCCACCATATACATCTCCTTCCTCTATTAACTTGAATGTTTTTCTGCGTCGAGCAACCATGGTATGATCCTCTCGAGATTGCCTCGATATGGAGGGAAGCCAGTAGGAACCTATGTTCAAATATGTCAGCTATTATTCGGGATAGCTTTACCCTTTGTCTCGTTCCTACATACGCTTCCGAACTTATTGCGGGAATGCTCATCATAATATCCTCCTCTAAAATGCTGCTCATCGCATTTGGCATCGTATCTTTCCCGAGTTTCTCGCGCAGAAATCGAAGCACTCCATCTTCCGTAGCTCGTATAAACATGAAGGTTGCCGCTCCACCCAACTCCATCTCCACCTCACTCCGCACATGTGGTCTCCCGGTCATAAGCAAGCGAGTACTCGCAGATCCTTGCAGAATCTGCCCTAATGATTCAAGAACCACCATTCGATACTCTGGAACACATTCATCAAGTGCATCAACACATATAAATGTGCCCCTCGTAGCTGTGATTGCCCGAAACATCTTCAGAATTCCCGAAACTTGTAGTCCTCTACCACCAATAGACATTTTATCATTTCGAAAATCCTCAGCTATTGCTTCCGGAATTTCCCCATGTCTGCTAATAAGCTGCCTCAGCAGGGAGCCGCGCATATTTACTGGTGACTGCTCATTCCGGGCAGCAAAGTCGAAGTAAAAACACACAACGGTAGGATCTCCCCCGACGACCTCGTTGCACAGCTTGTCTATGACCAGCGATATCTTGAATCAAGTTTCAGGTATACCTTTCTTCCTTTGATAGATTCAAAAGAAGTAGGAATTCAGGTAACCGATATCAGTGTTACTATTCAAAACTATTAGAATGAGCAGGGCTTTGATCTGATCTCTCTCAAAATTCCCATATAATATAGGAAGTTGGGTACTAGCAGAGATGTGCTTTTGTACAAGGACAAGTCAAGAGTAATGTTTCCGACAGGGTTCTTGGCCACCACCTAGATATTGGCCACCCCATGACAATAGCTAATTTGATGTTATATTCACACAACTCATTCAAAATTAGGTAAATTTTAGATAAAGATCATTCACTATATATTCTATAAGACTAGGCCATTAATTAAGACAGAAATAAAAATACTAGAAACCAAATTCTCACAAGTAGTTTAAGAAATAACACAAAATATGCAAGTTATCCTATGTAATTGAAGAGCATCAAAAAAGAGAGGAAAAATAGCTATTATTTCTGGGTAAAAGAGGCTGGAGGAGCAGAACCTCATCCTGTAACCATATTAGGCTATGTTTGAAATAGTAGTTGCTGGTATATAGTCTGCTCAATGGGTACTCAAAAGTAGAAAAAACTCCATTTAGAATCTACAATTTCAGTAACTGTAATCTCCACAACCTTGATTTCTCTGATCTTAACTTTTATTCTCCATTAATCCAAGGGTAGTTAAATAACCAAACTCATATAAAATACTGAATAATTGCTTTCATTATTATCCAATTATAGTTAATAGCTATTTCTATTTCCTACTTGTTTAATGTAGCTATAGACTATATTACCACATTAAACTTATATTATTTTAACTTCGAAATAATAACCAGCTTCTTTGCTTTTATTTGAATACTACTTATCTTGAGAAACTAGTTGAAATAGTTAATCTTTCTTCTTTGTACTACAATTATAGTTTCAATCTTTATTTCTTGCAATAAAACTAGTGGTTTTAACTCAACTGAATAAAGTAAACTACTCTTTCATATTGGCATAGTTATAAACAAAGTCTTTCATATAAATAAATATAATTAATTATTTGTATACTACTATTATTTAGCTTATTTATAAAAAAATATAGATTTTAATTTTAACTACTAAATTCAGATTCTTGTGTGTAGTCGATCTGGTAAACTTAGATATTGTTTAATAAACCAGGTAGACTATATTGTACATGTCAATTCTTGAGCCTTATTGTCGACACAGCTTTCAGAAACTCTATCTCTTAGTAAGTTACTTATTTATATCAAATAATCAGGGTTATTGCTCTAATTATTACTAAACTTCCCTATTTCAAATATTAAAACTATGTTACTGATATAATAAAATACTGAAAGTAATTGATATTAAGAGTATTGAAATTGTGGAGACAAAGAGAACTTTTGCATCATATCCGTGCCTACTGGTCAGACTACATACCAGCAACTACTATTTCAAACATAGCCTAATATGGTTACAGAATCAGGTTCTACTTCTCTAGCCTCTTTTACCCCGAAATAATAGCCATATTCATAGAATAACATGTATATTTTGTCTTATTTCTTGAAATACTTGTGAGAATTGGGTTTCTAGTATTTTTATTTCTGTCTTAATTAATGGCCTAGTCTTATAGAATATATAGAGAACCATCTTTATCTAAAATTTACCTAATTGTGGTTGAGTTGTGTGAATGCCGGGGTCATGAACTACAGGTAGCCTCCGAAGAACCACGAGTGACGATATCTAAGACTGTAAAAAACCGAAACAATTAGGAATAGCGCTAGGACGTCCAGAATTTCCCTCCCCGGATTGGGCAGTGGAACCACAGCCAAAGCATTCTCTTTCTGTCTCCACTTGAGACAAGGAAAAAGAAAAAATATAACACACCTGAAGCAGTCCAGGGCCTAGAGAGATCCCCAACTATCCCTGTTTTCCCGGTAGGTTAGCTAGTGTGTAAATCCAGGCACATTGTAGGCCTGTTTACACGCGCAGATTAAAGGCTAGATCGCCATCAGGGTTTACTTGCTGACGTCATGTTAAGGAGAGTTCTTCCATTGTATTTGTAGCTAACACTTTATAACAGAAGCTATACAATCACTCTGTGATGCATCTATCGCCCCGGCCGACTTACCCACTATCCCTTAGACGGTCAACGCCTAACGAACCCAAATGGCAACACGAGTACGATCACCCGAGAGCAACATCAATGATTGAAATTTGAAAAAGGGAGTGAAAGAGACATAGAAATAAAAGAAAAGTCTTATTTAGAATGAAATGTAATAAACAAATTTCTCACAGAAGGGTTCGTTATTGGGGCTACTGAACTTCCACTTTGGCTGGTTGGAGCGGATTCAGGGTCTTATATGGGCCCCTTGACCGTTTAGGCGATAAGTCCGATGTTCTATACACCCTGTTAAATTTAACCTGTAAACATATTAGTAGGTTTTTGCTGATACCGTACCTTATTCGGTAAAAACTCTGCTCTAGTCGATATACAGATATAGGTAAGAGTTATTCGAACATGAGAAAACAGTTATTTATCTATGCGCCGTATATTAATGATGTCTCATGTTCGGATACTTCTTACCTATATCTGTATCATAATATATCCTGAATACCATGTGATACCCTCTCAGGGGCCCTTCATACTAGCATCCACTTCCTCACATGCAAGTCTACCCAATGAACATACTACCTCCCTCCTAGAATGCCCTCCTCGTATTATTGTGGGGTTGTCAAGATCTTCCGTAAGCCTTCGGCTTTTCAAATAAAATAAAAAAGGACCGATTGGATCTTCTTACTGCACTATGGTATTGTAGGCTTGTTCTTTGCGGATCAATTTTCTCCCTTTGGTTAATTCATGGTTAATCACTCATAAGACCTTCCTTATTGCTATTTTTATCACAGAGGTTCCAGGTTAACAATTACGACCCAACCATACATCACTAGATAAAGGCTTCTATGAATCTAGCAATACGAGATATATTATAACAAAAGAAATAGTAGTAGTAGATAGACTAAAGTTAACTTATTTAGCAGATAGCATTCGGATCACAGGAGAGCGACAGGAAGCATTATAGACTAGCTGCTTACGACCACGTGGTCTAGCTCTCTTGAACTCTCTACGAGCCACTTGAACGCGTCCGCTGCTGGTTACGTAAATGTTATATAATATAGAGTATTGAAAGAAAGAATAGTGATGGGCATAATCATGCTCGAGCATAAATTTTTGGTGTGCTCGAGCACAATATATGCTGGAGGATGGGCCATATGTTCTACTCGAGCATGATCGTGCCCTAAGATAGAGCGAGACGAACAGTCTTGAATGCCAGGCGAAGTGGCATGGTAACTAGTAGGATAAAAGCCATGACCAAGCATGGAAGAGCGTAAAACAGTTTGCGCATTAAGACTGGGCATGGTTTCATTTGATCTTGTTTTAGTCAACTAATACGAGCCCTGCAGGGAATCCGGACTAGTTAATTTGATTGCGTGAATATCCGTATCCACTTGGCATTAATGAATACGAGACGGACCTCTATGCGTATTAGGTGTTAGTGGGGAGATCACGATGACTGGGAGGCAGGTAGTTGGAATATCCTCAATTGTCCTATCAACATCTGCCGGGCTGTCTAAGGTATAGTGGAAGAAACATGGGTTCGATAGCAGGCTACGTCTCCAAAAATGACCCCGTGGTTATAGTCATGTGCTGTCACTCGAGAATGAACTTTGTACCTTTTGATTTATTATGAAATGGATATGAATATAAGTCTAAACTGATTAACGTCGTATATAGCATTTGGCAAGCCTCAGGAGATAAGTAATACTGAAAAAGAAGTAATACACTGGGCCGTTCGATCGAGTCGAAAGCCAGGGATCCATATGTATTTTGCCACGTGCAATGGCGATTGTAGGAATACCTGATCTCGTTTGAAGGCTCCAGGCAGTTACCTCACTTGACGGCGTGCATTTTATTTCTGAGCTCCTGGGAGTGTCTGAGGTCGCAGGTTCCGGAAATACATAGACTATGTGCATGGCGCCCCCACTGCGAGAATCGGGTAAGGTCGCCACCTACTCCTCTATTATACTACAATGTGGGGCATCCAGCAAGAACTACACTCTGACTAGTGCAATAAATGGGCCTACCCGCCCGGAAAGGAAATTATTGGCATACCAGTATGGTCTAGATTCTGTGATGGCAAGTTACCATTAGCCAGCCCTAACGAGAAAACTTGTCCATGACCCAGCCCACTCCCCATTATCCGAAACTGAATCGGAGAACAACGAGCTCTATCTCTCGGCACCCGGCGTAGGAGTAATTCATGTATTATTGGATATATTAAATTTTACTCAATTCTTCGCAAAGGATATTATTGTCTGGTTTGTCGCTTTCTCATCTTACTCTTTTATATCGGGTTGCATCCCTTTAGGCAGCGCGGGCTAGTGATCAATTATACGGGGGCTATACTGTAGAGGTTAGATATAGATATCTCGATTGTTTTCAGGTTCAGAGACGTCCCCGGCGTGGAAATAATAATCCGATATGAGCTTAAGACGGGTCCGCAGTGTTCTTCTTATAACGGGTGAAGTTACTGAAATTCTCTATACATGTTTGGCTATTAACTTAGGTTTTCTCTTCCGTTTATTCTATAAGTTACAGTTGAAGTCGTTAAAGCTAAAACTAGCAAAAATACTACTGTTCTTCCTGATACACATACCAGAGCTTGTTCCGACTCAATATGCATTAACTGACGAATTAACTTCGCTTTGTTTTCCAAAAAAGCAAGAGCCACTTTCACCGATCCCGCCTCCTTTCTCTCATCACCAGAGCATTCGGAGTTTCAACAGATTTCTGGTCATCGCTGTCCGGGCGATTGGGATCAGCATTTTCTAGCTTGGCCACTCCTTCTTGTCCTTTGATAGCAGCATTCGTGGGTAGTGTTAGGTGATCATCTGGGTGATTGGGGTCGACATTTTCTTGTTCTAGCGATTACCTGCCCCTCGACAGTAGTATTCTTGGGCGGTGCTCGGCGATGCTCATTTGGGCGATTGGGGTCGGGATTTCCCCTTTCTAGCAATAACTTGATCACTCCTTCGTGTCCCTTGATAGCGGCGCAGCTGAGTGGTGCATCGCCGTCCTTAGCTGGGTGATTGGGGTCGATATCTTCTCGTTCCAACAATAACCCGGCCACTCCCTTGTGTCCCTCGAAGGCAGCGTAACTGAGTGGTCCATCTCCGTCCTTAGCTTGGTGATTAGGGTCGATATCTTTCCGTTCAAGCAATAACCTGACAACTCTCTCGTGTCCCTTGATAGCAGCGTAAATGAGTGCTCTATTGCCGCCCTTATCTGGGCAATTAGAGTCGACGTATTCCCATCTAAGCAATAACATGACCACTACCGCGTGGCCCTTTATAGCAGCGCAGCTCAGTGATCTATTGCCGTCCTTATCTGGGCGATTGGGGTCGACATCTCCTCATTCCAGCAATAACTTTACCACTCCCTCGTGTCCCATGATAGCAGCACAGCTGAGAGTCCCATTGCCACCCTTATCTGAACGATTGGGGTCGAAATCTTCCCATTCTTGCAATAACTTGACCACTCCTTCGTTCCCGTCAATGGCAGCATACCCGAGTGGTGTTGGGCCATTTTTTCTTGCCGATTAGGGCCGACATCTCCCCGTTCGAACAATAACTTGACCACTCCTCCATGCCCACTTCTCGTCGCCTACGGGAGAGGTGTGCTACCCCCACAATCCTGTTAGTTGACACCATAACCTTTAGAATTCATCAACATAGCCACAAGTTCAACAATCCTGAAGAAAGATGCGCAGTGTAGTCCAGAGAAGAGCGAGGAAGTAACTATGTCTCCCATATACTTGGAATGCTGTACCTGCTCTAGAAGTGATACAACGGATATGTGGTCTTCGTACCGGCTCAAGAGCTCCAGAGCAAGGGCCCTGGCATGGTCTGTGAAATCTGTTGAAAGTCACCGGCGATTACTCCATACCATTGTACTGTTGTACCTTTCCTATTTTTCACCACTTGTTAGATAGTTAGTTCATTTGTCACTCATTATAAATTGTTAAGGAGGAAGGGGTATACCTGGCTGTATACTATATATGTGTATTCGGATTCATGGCCGGTCACTCACAGGGGTTAAGCGAATAGGAAGAGTTATCGGAAGGATAGGCGTAATGGGTACCGGAACACCAGGTGCCGGGCACATCACAGGACGGATATCCGGAGCATTGGCCTTCCGGGAAGGTCTCTCTATTTTCTATATAAACTCTCTGTAACCCTCTAGTTAGTTGACAAGCAAGTTGGATACGAGTCCTCAGCAATATACATTTTCTTCCTCCTTGACTTCACTATTCTTCACTGTCAAACTTTCATTCTCAACTCCTCTCATCCATCCGTCCCCCTCAATCCACTGCTCATAATGACAGGTTATGAGCCCGGACAGCGCAGCATAAGCCAAGATCCAATTATTATTTGTTTGGCGGCTTTCGCACTTTCTGGCTTTGTCTTCTCCTACCACTAGCGATCAATAGCAGCCAGATGTAACATTCCGGGTTCGTGAGAGGTAGTGCAATAGGTGACGATCAATCCATATAGTAGATGAGAACATTCTTAGGCCGTTCCTACGTTGTATACAGACAACGCTGTTCTCATACTATGTCAATCACAACGAAGGGATATAAAGAAGTATTATTCAAGATAGTATATAGGAAAGTACTTAGATGACTGCGTGAGGAGCTAACTACAGGACCCAAGCTTTGCCTTTTATATCGGCGCCTCCTCACATACCTAACCCTGGTGACTCGTACCTATGAGTCACACGCTCCCATGACTCAAAGCGAGTCATAGTGTGAAATCCATCAGCTGACTCCTCTGAGTCAACTGCGCACTATACCAAACCAATCATCTCGCTCCTAACTAGTCATATGCCTAAAGGGGTCACATGCGCGAGACCCATGACTCATAACTATGAGTCATGTGCAAAATACATATCAAGTGACCACCAAGTGTGGTCACGCGCATAACATAAACATATAACAATAATAACTATGGCTCGCAAGTGCGAGTCATTTGCGAGGAAACACAAACCTACTATTCATAACTGTGAATAGCGTGAAACCAATTCCTTCACTAGTCACCGTTTGTGACACCAGATCGATCATGCCGAAGTCTTCTGCCTCCAGCTCCGACACTCCAGTGCCATCTACCACTGCTACTACCTCGCTTACACAGTCCATTGAAAAACTAGACGGTTCCATGGCATCTGGTAAAAGCAACTATCAAGCATGGAAGTTTAAAGTCATTCGCATACTTAAGGAAAAGGGATTGCTTACTGCGATAGAAGAAACCTTGGACAAGACCAACAGTAAAGCGGTAGCCCGCGACAATGCAGCATTCACGATCCTGACTCTAAATGTTAGAGACTCACAAATCACACATATTCAGGATAGCAGTACAGCAAATGAAGCTTGGGAAGCCCTACGCATTGTACACCAAGGGATTGGGTCTAGTGGTCGTATGGTCCTTATTCAAAGACTCTGGGCCTTGCGGATGCATGAAGGGGAGGATATGGCTGAACACCTGAATAGGTTTCGGGAGTTAGCCAACCAAGTGCAAAGTCTCTCAGGAAACGGGAAAGGAATGGAAGAAAGTGAGCTAGTCACCTTACTGAGTTTGAGACTTCCAGAATCCTACGAGCCTATTATCATGGCACTTCAATCTCGTACCGATGATCTTACGTGCGATATGTTCACTGGAAGACTATTGCAAGAATCAGCAAGACGGCAGGTAGCGCAGGTCAGGCTGCCAGACCAGGGGCCTACCAATACCTCCACTACTGCCTTCACCGCAAATCAAACCACTTGAGGGAAAGTGGTTAGTGGGCGATATAGTTATCGCAGGGGAGGAATGCGCCGGGGAGGGGGGTTCAGCAACTCCAGAGGAGAAGGCATTGGTAGCCAAGTAAGAACCTCCGGAACACCCAAGCCTAAAGGAAAGTGCTTTTATTGTCAAAAGGATGGCCATTGGAAGCGCGATTGTTATAAATGGAAGTCAGATGAGGGGAACAACCTACCAGCAGCTACTACAAAAGAGGATGGAGGTCTAGCATTCACAGTGTCGGGGGACACGTTACGAGCACAAGAGATTGACACCTGGATCATTGATTCTGGGGCTAGTCAGCATCTCTGTAGTACTCGGTCAGCTTTCCGGGATGCGACATATGAACCAATTACAGCAAGGGGAATTGAGATCGTGGACAGATCAAAGATACAGGCAGTTGGGCGAGGGGAAGTAAAGATCGGGTCCCTGCACTTATCCAATGTGCTGTTCGTTCCACAGCTTGGTGGAAACCTCCTCTCAGTCGCATGCGCAATCGACTCTGGCTATGATATACAATTCAGTTCCAGTAAATGTACAATAACGGGAAGGGGGGTTGATATACACGGGGGACGAGAAGGTAATCTCTATTACCTGCACAATAGAGTAGAAGCCCACCTTGGACTCATAACCAACAAATCCCTTCCAGTTAGCCTTGAGGTGTGGCATCGAAGACTCGGTCATCGGAATTGGATCAAGCCAGTATCAACTATCTGGCACCAAGAGTCGGTCAGTTTACAACAAATACAAAAGATGTGAGTGATAGGGAAATATGTGCGACGTGTGCTGTTGGCAGACAACACAAGGAAGCAGCCACCGGTACAAGACCAAAGAGGAAGGAGATTCTCAAGACTGTTCACTTGGATATCTGTGGACCAATGCAGGTACCCACATTCGCCGGAGAAAGGTACTTCATCACTTTTATTGATGAAAAGAGTGGCCGGATTGCCATCCCCCTCCTACACAGTAAGGATCAGGCCCTGGGGGCCTTTCAAGTCTACCAGGCACGCGCTGAGAAGGAAGCTGGCAGAAAGATTAAAACAGTAAGGACCGATGGAGGAGGAGAGTACAGTGGGAATCGATTTCAAGGTTATCTAAAGTCAACAGGAATTGTCCACGCAGTTAGCCCGCCCTATACACCGACACAGAATGGATTAGCAGAGCGAGCGAATAGAACATTGATGGAAGGTGCACGGTGCATGCTCGAAGATGCACAACTAGAAAAACCTTTCTGGGGGTTTGCGGTTGCTACCGCTGCTCATATACATAACCGGCTCCCACCGCGATCCCATGAGGACAAATCCCCTCTCCAGCATTGGACAGGCGAGATTGCTGATATCGATCACCTGAGAGTATTTGGATCAGTAGCATATACACTTGTACCTGCTGAACATAGGCGGAAGCTAGACTCACGTTCTAGAAAGTGCATTCTTGTCGGGTATGACGAAAATGCTGGAAGAAAGACTTACCGAGTATATGACCTGAACCTAAAGCGAACGATCAGCTCACGAAATGTAATCATTGATGAGGTACCCATAACGAAAGACAGGATGACAAGTTGGGACAGAGCGGACGAGATACAACTTGGCTTACCAGAACTTGGAGAAGCAACCGGAGAAGAAGATGAAGATAGGGGAAAGGTTCTTGAGCGGATTACCCCGCCAGCTAGCGGTGGCGAAGAGTCCGACCAAGAACAGTTTGGTTGTGATACCATTGTGGTAAAGCCGTTGATTAGTGGCCCACCAACTACCGAGAAAGCGGTTAGCAACACAACACAGAGGCGTTCTGGACGGCAACGCGCTACTGGCCAAAACTTTGCGTGCGCAATAGTTGCCAATGTTGAAGAGCCTCAGACTCTGAGTTAGGCTCTAGAACGGGAGGACAGCAAGGAATGGCGAGAGGCTTG
The DNA here is from genome assembly GCA_003070745.1 of Tuber borchii. Classification (NCBI taxonomy): domain Eukaryota; kingdom Fungi; phylum Ascomycota; class Pezizomycetes; order Pezizales; family Tuberaceae; genus Tuber; species Tuber borchii. Next base: position 70,938 of record NESQ01000425.1, read on the forward strand.
GGTATCCGAGGTCGATTCTCTTGCAAGAAACAATACTTGGTGTTTTGAGACGCTTCCCCCCGACTGGCAGGCTATAGGCTGCCAATGGTTATTTAAACGCAAGGATGATGGACACTATAAGGCACGCTTGGTTGCCAAAGGGTATGGTCAGCAGGAGGGTGTAGACTTTACTGAAACCTTCACTCCCGTGGCCAAGTTCAACTCGCTCCGGTCTCTGCTCGCCTTGGTCTGTGAAAATGATTGGGAGCTGGAGGGTATGGACGTTAAAACTGCGTTTCTCAATAGCGAAGTCGAAGAAACTATCTATATGGAAGTCCCGGAGGGCCTTGATGCGAAATATCCCCCTACATCGTCGAAATCGAACCGCCCTGTCGTATGTCGCTTAATTAAATCCATCTATGGATTAAAGCAACATCAGCAAAAATTCTAATATGCGTCCTGAGCGTCCTGTGCTTCTGACGCTCGGGACGCTCAAAACGTCAACCGCGATTCTAGACGCAACGTCCGTGTGACGTTCCGTCCGGACGTCGCCATCCCGTCACACCGCATCCTGACGCCATCCCGACGTCGATCCCTGCGTCCTCTCCTTCCTGAAGACGTCCAATGCTCCGCCCCTGCGTCCCGACGCCTTCTGATTTTCCCCTCTCCCTTCCTGACGGCCTCAGATTCTAGCCTCTCGCATCCTGACGGCCTCTGTTCCTCGCCTCTCACCTCCTGACGATCACCTTCTCGACCAATCGCATCATGATGCAGCTTACTTTTGGTATCACGTCCCGATGCTGCTCGGTGCTCTTTGGACGCCTGCAGGATACTATCTGAGGCTAGGCCAAAGTCTCCTGACGCCGTCGAGAATCCATACGTCTATCTTCCAGACGCCTTCGAGATTGCTCAACATCTTACACGCCGGTTCACGACTTCGTCACTAGTACTAGTACTCCACTGGCACGCCTGGTACTCTATTAAGCTTTGTTCCCATATTTTATTTTATCTACTACTATTACATTGTGATCGCCTCGACGTCCTGTAGCGATGGGCACGATGGGCACGATCATGCTCGAGTATCGAGCATGATCGTGCCCATCACTACGTCCTGCTCACACCGCTCGGCCTAGTAAATCTATTTATTCTATATGACCTCGTCGCCGTTTTGGCGAACGTTCTCCCCCGCAGCTGCCTGATCTTCCTGAAAGTCATCCAGGTTCAGGGAAAGGCGACTGGCTAGATCTGGGTTGGCAGCGCTCTCCTGCTCCTGCTCCAGCGTCAAGTCTAGTGAGTCATCAAAAGTCACCGACTCAGCATCCAAGCCTCGAAGCGCCCGAGCAAAGGCCGACTGGCTAAAGTCGAATGACTTGGCGCTCTCCTGCGACGCATCTTGACTCTCCTGGTGTCCTTCTAGGACCCTGCCGTCGGTGTTGATTGGGGTCGGTTCTCGCGCAGCTGCTCTTCTGGGCTCCTGGCTGGATAGCTCACGCTCTAGTTGACTCTCCAGGCGTCCTACTAGGCCCCTCGCGCCAGTGTTGATTGGTGTTGGTTCTCGCGCAGCGGGTCGTCTCGGATTCCGGCTGGATAGCTGACGCTCCAGTTCCGCGTGAACTGCCTCATGATTGTCGGCAAAGCCTTCGCGCCTCTCCTTCAGAACTCGATTTTCTTGGTTAACCTTATCCATGATCGTTTCACGCAGATTCCGGAGCATCCACTCTTGTGTCGCCCTTGGGAACCCCCGCAATGTGTTCCTCTGCCGTAAGAAAAGATCTTGCGAATTTGTGAGCTCTCTACGTCTTGAACGAACGGAACGAAAGGCCCGGAGATCAGGAAACTCTTACCTCTGACGGCCTCAGACTTGAACTCCGGAGGGTCAAGGAGTGCCCCAGTTCGCCACGCCCGCAGGGTATGGCAGAGTATTGCACATGTGAGGCAGACGATTGTCTCATTGATACACTCTAAAAAACCCGGGTTTAAGATCCCCACCGTTCTCTTGCCCTCGAAATACTTACCATATATTGCGTCGGCAATCTGGGGCGCAAGGAACCGGAAGGTTATTTCCTACGCCCAGTTCATAGTCAGTAGTGATCCAAAATCCGGGTTTCTCAATCCGTGATACCAACCTCATATCCATCTGAGGGACACATGAACCTGTCCTCTTCGAGGAGGTATTCGACCCTACGCGCGATAGCTGTCGGGTCACCTCCCAATTCGTATAATTTCTTTATGTTATTTTTTATATAATATACGAATTGCCCCCGCACAGCCGAGTGTTTTTGCCGTATCTTTGATAGTTAGTAAAACACCCTGTATCTTATCACGTCCGAATGCACTTACAAGGTCAAGACTTTTCTCAGATGCTTCAATATTCCCGGCGTCCGTAATCTCATCCTGCGCGTGACTCCAAACACCGTGCACCGCTGACGTCAAAGTAACCGGGTCCGGGAGTGGATCAACAAAGAGGGTGTACTGAAGCATCAGATATTTTGCCACGACTACTATTTCTCCTTCTACCCCGGTCACTGTGTTTCGCCGTGAGTTGGTTACGCCCCTGATGCGCCCGGGCTGTAGTGTGGTTAGTTCGCTTGTTGGTGGGCTCGAGCTTCTAACACCAGATGTAGTAGTACTAGGGATTCCAAGTGGAGACGAATACCGTGCTGTACTTGATGACGGGAACGCTGGTGGGGTGTAGGCCCTGCCGGGAATTATCCTTACACGAGCCGCGGGGTCCGCCGGACAAGAGTTGCGTCCTGCGATCCGGAGGTGGTCGAAAGTCGCACGGTCCTTAGGTCATTGTTTCCCTGTCTCTCAGCCGTTTGAGACCCCCGAAGGCGTCCGGATAGAGTGCCATCTGCGCCATCGAGGACTTGTACATCAGGTTCGGTGTCTTGTTCCGTTTCTTCCCCGTCGTCTGAATCATGGTACTCCTCATCGCCACTATCGTCGCTAAGATGAACAGGTTCCAGATGTCCTTGTCCATCAGGCTCCATCTCAGGTTCGGTATACGCGGTGGTCTGAATTGTGCTTCTGCGTGGGCGCTTTGGTGGTCTTCCTTCAAGACGTCCGGCAATTGGGGGTGGGGAAGAATTCCGACTTGATAACTGGTCGTTCGGTGGCGTACTTTGGAAGCTGCCTGGTTCATTCTGCCGTGTTCCCGATCCGGACTCCTCCGGTACGACGTCGCGTCCACGTCTGTTCTGATTGCCTGCTCGGGTAGTTGGCTGACTGGATACCATGGTTTCGGGTACGGCGCCGCGCCTACGTCTGCTCAGATTGCCCACTCGGGAGTTGGCTGACTGGATCCTATGCTGTCGGGTACAAGTTCGCGCCTACGCCCGTTCAGATTGCCTACTCGGGCAGTTGGCTGACTGGATCCTATGCTGTCGGGTACAACTTCGCGCCTACGCCCGTTCAGATTGCCCACTCGGGCAGTTTGCTGACTGGATCCCATGTTGTCGGGTACAACTTCGCGCCTACGCCTGTTCAGATTGCCCACTCAGGCAGTTGGCTGACTCCGTGAATTCGAATGCATGGTGGGATACTGGACCGTTAGCGAGCGTTGGGTAAGATAGGAATCAGGACGTATGACAATTGAAATATATGTCCCGCGTTGTGAAGGCTAGGAGTCTATTTAGATTCTTGTGTTGAATAGGACGCGTTAGGTCTTATACCCGTACACTAAGATTTAGGGGTTGGTAGCCTCACAGACTATCACTCGGTATGCAAGAGCAAACGACGCCTACGCAAAGGGGGTTTGGGAGTGTTCAATACTGCGTTCGTGATCTAGGCTTTCTTGAATCTCATAGGACTCACTGGTCCGTTGTGGAAAATATTAGACGAAATGAAGGTGTCGCTAGTGTCGGGGCTAGGCAAAATCTAGCTGCAAGGGTGTCGTTTAGCGATGTGGGCTGCCCGCGAGACATCGCCACGCCAAAAGAGCACTAGGAGTATCTACTCCCATCTCTGAACACCAAATCAGCAGCGCTGAAAGCACTAGAAACCGTATGTAAGGAGTTCACCTAGCGAATAAGTAAAACACTGTCAGTTCACGCCAGACCGGATATAGCCATGCACAGTCTATCACTCGGTATGCAACTGAAAAATTGCC
>NESQ01000426.1:0-72927 GCA_003070745.1 Tuber borchii
GCCACGATGGCTGGGTAATTGGGGGAGTCCGCAACAGAATTAAACAACGATAAAAACACATTCCAGCTCCCTAGGCAGTTGTGTTGGACAAGATGAAGAGAGCGGAGGGGCGCCGGCCCCCTCAGGTTTTCAGGTGGGATGTTAGACATCTACCGGCGCGAGGCCGAAGTGTCTCTGGAGGCAGGGGAAGGGCTATGGTCCACATTGGGGAGTGGGCGGCCAGACCTTGAGGGAGGACGTTAGGACGAAAAGGACGGCATCGGTTTTGGGGTGACGAGGGGATCGGTCCCAGCTGGGATAGGCCTGGACTGAGGGGTGCTAGGCACCGGGTCCTGAGGGGGGGAAGGGGGGCAGTGTCTGAGGTATCCATAGCGTCGGAGTCGCCTGGTGGGACTGCAGGGGTGGAGCTAGCGGGAGGGCGTTCGGGGCAGTCTCTGTCCCTGGCGGAGTGAGGGCTATGGCAATTTGGGCACCTAGCCGGGGAGGCTATACAGCAGCCGAGATTGCGGCGGAGGTTGCCCTCTTTGGGGCATATGGGGTTGGAGCAGCGGTGATCAGACTTGGAGTGAGGGCCGCCACAAAGTTGGCACACGGTTGATTCCTTGCACAGGGGTTTTAGGTGCCCGAACTTCCAGCAGTTAAAACACTGGGTCTGGGCATTAGAGGAATAGGCTCTTTTGACTTCTCGATTGTCGCCAAATAGGAGGATGCGGGGAGGGTCTGTCATGCGCCATGCTAAGTCCGCTGGGACATGGACGACGACTGAAAAGGTTTTTTTTCCATCAGTCCTGGCCTCTCGGTCAGCATTCAGGAAACGGTAGCGGGTGATTATCAGGTTCTTGGCATTGTCAACGCCGGCGCGTAGTAGAGGGTGAAGTTATTGCATAAGGTAGAGGTTTTTTTTCTTTTTTCTTTTCTTTTTATATCATGTATTCATTGTTAAGGTACCAGAACTCGCATGCAGCGCTAGCTATGGCGTAAAGAAAACCTTAATCCCAAAAACCAATAACAAAATAAAAACTCAAAATATCATCTCCAAACTGTGTCGAGTACTCGACACGATACCAACATACGGAATTCACCAAAAGTAAAATCAAACCAACACAAGCTTAACAAGAAAATCATAACCCATAAAGATACACCAGCCACCACAACTTATTTGGCTCAAACAGGACGCAAAGGAGAAGACTCGAAAAAACCCCTTACAGCCGGGGACGAAGGAAACACCATTGACACTGGAGAGGACAGCTCATAGGAGGCCATAGTTGGAGGGAAATTGGTGCAAGTCTCATCGATGTAGGAGGCAAGACCTAAAAGGAGTTGGGCGGAGGACCAGAGTCGGGAGTCGGCCCCGACAGAGAGCACGCCTTGGAGGTGGTGGGCTCTGGGGATACTCTTGGCTTCGCAGCGGAAGACGGCATGGCTGAAAGTCTCTTCCTCCTCCCCACAGAGGGGGCAGAGGGGGGAGAGATCAGGCTGGGACCAGGTGGGGTGGGCGAACAGATAGCTCTTCTGAGCCCGCATTTGATGAATTCGGCCGGCCATGAACTAGCCTAAGCCCATGAACGGGTATGGAGTCGTAGTGAGGGGAAATGAGTAATAAGACGGAGGCGGGGCGATGGCCTTCCACGAACCTAGCATCATGGAGCGAGCCTTGCGTTGCAGAGAGGTGTAGGAGGCCCGCATTAGGGGTTCTGGGGGGAGGGTCGGGAGATCCGGCAATAAGTCCGAGCCCAAGAGGGGGAGAGGCGAGGGGCCTTCAATAAGGGGGAGGACGAGATGAGCAAGAGCATCAACTGGGAGATGGGTTCTGACTGGAGGTTTTCGTTCAGGGGTAGACCAGAGGAGGGGCCTGACATTGGGGTCAAGACCCACACACAGAGCTCTAAGGTTCTCTGCGTACCGGTCGGGGAGGGCCGAGGGAACGGACGAGTGAAGGCGGGCAGCTGCTGGGTTGATAGTAGGAGGGGAGCAACAGAGGCGTAGGGCTGCCATGCGGCGTTTGTGAGGGAGAAGAACCGAGAGGGGGGGAAGAGCGGCCTCCGCAGCTAGGATAGTGGTGGGAGTGGCCCTAAAACAAATCATGACCCATCTTTGAACGTGATGCCAGTGGATGTCCATTCTGTGAAGGAGCCCTTTAGTTGAGACAAAGAGATCGGCCCCATACGAGAGGATGGGAAAGATAAGCGAGTATGCCAGTTTGTGGCAGAGGTGCGGGGAGACTCCAGATCCTGAGCCCGACATTCTCCTAACAGCCGCGAAGGCAGCCTGGGAGAGGCTGAGGCGGCGGGAGAAGTGGGCGGTAGTCGAAAGGTTAGGTAGAAACCAGTAGCCTAGCCAGCGGAGCTGAGTGGCGGGGAAGAAAACCTGGCCGTCCAGGGCAATAGGAGGGGGTTTGGGGTCACTCGGGTGGTCCTTCTGATGGGGGGTGCGCCAATGCAAGAGTTCTGTCTTAGGGATGGAGAAGCCAACCTTGACAGCATTGGCTTTGGCCTTCAAAACGCTAAAGGTCCTCTGCAGTAGCCTAACATTGGTACCATAAGAAGAAGAAGAAACAGTAATAGAAAAATCATCAACATAGGACAAAATAACCCCTCTGGGAACTCCCACATGCAAACAAGAACCGTAAATAACAAATAACAAAGGAGAAATAGGAGACCCTTGAGGGTACCCACAGTAATGGACGAAAAAATCTTGGGAGAGCCCTGGAACAACAAACAACACCTTCTGTCTGTTAAAAAGGAAAAAACCCAAGAAATTAAATAATGATTTACCATCTTTCTGCGAAGAAGGGAGCAGAGAATGGAGGCGTCAACATTGTCGAAGCCACCCTTGATATCCAAAAAAAGCGAGGAAACCTTCCTGCGGGACCTTTGCAGTGTGCAAACAGAGTCAACCATCGCGGTGGAGGCATCGAAGGAGGAGAGGGTTGGGAGGGAGCCGCACTCGTTGGGGGATAGGAGCCCCTGGAAACGGGCGACTGCGGAGAGGCGGGAGGCGACAATCCTCTCGAGGATCTTGGAAACGGTTTCTAGGAGGACAATGATGGGGAAGGAGGCTGGGGAGTCATAGGAGGCCTTCCCAGGTTTGTCGAGAACAACGCCGTGAGCCCATTTGAGGGAGGCAGGGTGATGGCCATACAGCAAAAGCGGGGCAAGGAGGGTGGTTAGGATGTGTGGGCAGGCTTTGTGAATGGTCTTCCACACGGAGTAAGGGATGGTGTCTGGACCAGGGGCGGAGGACGGGGAGCACTTGGAGAGGGCAGCGGCGACCTCTTCCGCGGTCAGGATCGGGGCATCGCTGAAGGCGGAGAGGCTGGCAGGCAGAGAGGGGGAGGGACGAGTTGGGAAGAAGTGAGCGAGGAGTGAGGAGTTGATGTCCGACGGAGTGACTGCGTCGGGGAAGGAAGGAAAGCGCGAGACGGGGCAGCCCAGCGAGAATTTCTTCACTGTCCAAATGGACCGTGGGGTTGCTCTGGCCAGGAGAGATCTCCAGTGAGAATTCTTAGCGTTCTTGATGCCTTTGAAATACCCATTCTTGGAGAGCTTAGCCGCCATCCTATCTTGTGTAGAGAGGGAGGTCCTGGCCTTGCGGGATGCGGAGTGGTATTCGCGACGGAGGATTGACAGTAGTGGAGACCACCACAGTTTGGATCTGCTGGAGGGGCGAGATAGCGGAGTGTGACTGATCAGGAGCGAAGTGACCGATCGTAGGGCGCAGTCAAACCACGCCTCAAGGGCAGGGCGGGGGGGGTTTACTGGAGGGGGGGGGAGAGCAAGGGCATCAAGTAGGGGAGAAAGGGAAATCCAATCCGTTAACAACCAGTTGGGGGCGGGGGGGGGAGGGTGCAGTTTAGGATGCTGCAAATATATAGAGATGGGAACGTGGTCTGAGCCAGTGGAGGGTAGGAGCGTGTCCCAATTCTGAACAAAGGGGCGCAGCGACGAAGAAGAAAAAGCAAAAGCAATAACAGATGGCCTGGCCGAGCCGCCGAGGGGAAACCTCGTGAAGACCCCTGTGGTGTTCAAAAGGGAAAAACCCAGTTCAGAAGCTCTTTGAAAGAAAGGAAAAGACACAGCCAGCTCCTGCGCGGAGTGGCGGCGAGAAGGGTCTGCAAGGGGGTGATGAAGGTTGAAATCTCCCACCACCAGGAGGGGAAGGGAGGAGGAAGGAAAGGCGACGGAGTGCGACACAGACACGTCACCCCTCCCCTTGCCTGGGAGGTTGTAAAGATTCATAATATGAAAGGAAGGAAAACCAACACCAAACAAGTCATTTGCAAACGCATCAAGTGAAAACCCATCATTCCTCTCCGCAGAGCTGGGGAGGACCGAGACTTCTTTCTGAAAAGCCAACGAAACATAAAAAGCAACTTTGGGTTTGGGGAAAGTAGAAGAAGGAAAGTAACTATCAAAACCTTGGAAGGATGGAAGACGTCCCTTCCAAAAGGGGGGATCTTGTAAGGCAACGATGGCTGGGTAATTGGGGAAATTCGCAAAAGAGTTAAACAAGGAAAGAAACACATTCCAGCTCCCTAGGCAGTTGTGTTGAATAAGATGAAGCGAGCGGAGGGGGGCCGGCCCCCTCAGGTTTTTCAGCGGGGTGTTAGACATCTACCGGCGCGAGGCCGAAGCGTCTCAGGGGGCAGGGGAAGGGCTGGGGTCCACATCGGGGAGTGGGCGGCCAGACCTTGAGGGAGGGCGGAAGGACGAAAAGGATGGCATCGGCCTGGGCGTGACAAGAGGGTCGGATCCAGAGGGGGGAGGGCGAGATTCAGGGGTGTGGGGAACTGGGTCTCGAGGGAGGGGGAGGGGGGCTACCTCTGAGGTGTCCATAGCGTCAGAGTCGACGGGAGGGACTGTAGGGGGAGGGATAGTTAGGGGCCGTTCTGGACAGTCTCTATCCCTGGCGGAGTGAGGGCCATGACAATTCGGGCATCTGGCCAGGGAGGCTATGCAACAGCCGAGGATGGGGCGAAGGTTGCCTTCTTTCGGGCAGGTCGGGTTGGAGCAGCGGTGGTCGGCCTTGAAATGGGGGCCTCCGCACAACTGGCATATGGTAGAGTCTTTGCATAGTGGTTTCAGGTGCCCGAACTTCCAGCAATTGAAGCACTGGGACTGAGCGTTGGAGGAGTAGGCCCTTTTGACTTCGCGATTGTCGCCAAAGAGGAGGATACGAGGAGGGTCGGTCATTCGCCACGCCAAGTCCGCAGGGACGTGGACAACGACGGAGAAGGCTTTCTTACCGTTAGTTCTGGCTTCACGGTCGGCATTGAGGAAACGGGAGCGGGTGATAATAAGGTTTTTGGCGTTGTCAACGCCAGTGCGCAACAGAGGGTGATGTTGCTCATCAGTGTCCGGGTGGGCATCCATGGGCAGGCCGTGGATAGCAAACTGGACGTCGGTGGGGGCATAACGGAAATGTTCCCAGGGGTTGTTGTTAACCGGGAAGGACTGATTGAGCCTTGCAGCGAAGGCGTCGAAAAAACGGGCATAGTAAGAGGCGGGAACCAGGGGATCAGCCACGGTGAGTGAAACGGCCCCTTTTGGGCTAACCGAGACTCTAAAGGACTTTGGAAGATCAGAACCAGCTTCCCGTAAAACGGAGGCAGCGATGTCTGGAAAGCGGACGCGGATAGAGGTTTCATGAGGGTGGGGGCAGAGGGTCGAGCGAGGAGCGAAAAACCTTCTGGCGGCGCTGGGGAGAGGGGCGGGACCCTTTGGGGAGGCGTCCTGCGCGGCGACCGCGACTTTGTTAGCAGAGGTGCCAGAGGGGGAATTCTTACCTTTTGCTTTGGATTTGGCCATATTGGCTCTGACCGCAGCATCGAACTCAGAGGTATCACCATGAATGACCTGGGCGTAAGATTTTGCTTGGAGGGGCGCATGAGGAGGAGGAGGGGCAGCCTTGGGGGGGGGAGGGAAGAGGGTGGACCAGAGGGGCCAGGGTGAGAAACAGACGGAGCTGGGGGGGGGGGCGACCTCCTCTTTGGGGGGCACCACTGGGAGGGGGGGCGACCATCCTGTGTGATAGGTCCCAGATGGCGTCCCGGACTTCACGGAGTTCCTCATTGGGGGAGGAGTTAGCGACCTGAGACTGCAGGTCGTGGACTGTGGAGCGGAGCTCCTCCAACTGGGAGCCGAGTGAATTAACTGCGTGCAAGGAGGCACACACTAGGGGGAGGAGAGCGCTCTCGCCGACAGAGAGGTTTTCGCATTCCTGTGGGGTCAGGGAGGGGAGCTGCTCGGGGGTGAAGCTGATAAGAGAACGAGTACGTGAGAAGAGTGAGGCCAGGAAACGGGCTTCGGGGGAGATCTCAGAGGTAGAAGGAGTAACAGAAGAAGGCCCGACTTGGGGCTGGAAGAGTGAGATAGGTGGACCGAGAGGGTCCATGACGAGTTGGAAAGAGGGGCGAAGCCCAGCGTAAGTTGAAAAAAGGGTGGGGGTGGGGATCGTGCACTAGAAACTATGGTGTTGTTAAAGCTGTGGTCAGGAAAATAGAGGGCGCAGAGCGTGTTGCATAACGTAGAGATTTTTTTTTTTTCTTTTTTTTTTTTTTTTCTTTTTTTATATCAGTTTTGCATTTTATTCGTACAACTACCAGGAAAAACCAGACATGCAGCGCTAGCTATGGTCAAGAAAAACCTACGCATCTCTCCCGTCATGGGATCAAAGCCACGCCCCCAAGACCCTATAGTATGGGCCCAACCGCACCTCTCGCCCGCAAAAAGTAGCAATACTCCTAGCGAGCAAGCAGGAAGACGCAGAAAACCCTTCCGAAAGCTCCCCTGAACATACGAAAAGTTTACAAAAGAAAACCCAAACACTCGGGAAAGACAGAAACTCCACTAACCGAAAACCTAACAAAGAATGGAAACATCTGACTAGGGGCGGCCTCAAGTGACCTTAGAAAAAGATCGGCGACCGACATTACTCCGAGCCCAAGGCGTTGACATCGACCAAGGAGGCAGTGCAATACCATGATAGAGCGTAACCAAGGATACGACCGTGGACAGCCGCAGGGGGCACAAGGCCGAGTGGTAGAAGGATACCAGCCAAAAAGAGGGGAAGTGTAGCTGTAACCGAGCAACGGGACGAGACCGAGGGGGGAGGAGGAAGGGTAGACCCAAGTATCGTAGGAACTATCGGAAACGTGTGCGTGTCTGACTAGGCAGTCTCCAGCGAAGCGTAAACGAAGAGAGCAGAGAAATCGACCGTGGCCTGATGAAAAGTTTTCTCTTACTGCGAACCGTGATCCCAGCCGTCTGTAACATGGACGCGAGGGTGTTGCTGACCGTGCAAATGTTAAGTGAAAACACAAAACAAGAGCAAAGAGGAGGATGGGACAGGACCTAAGAAACGGGTGCCCAAGACCGAATCTATCATAGGGGGGGGGGTGCAGCTCACTCAGAGTGCGGGTAGTGAAAAGTGACGATGATTTCTCATGGTGTTGAGATTTCAATCGCCGGGTGTGTAGAGGAGATGGTTCGTGTTGCATAAGGTAGAGGTTTGTTTGTTTTTTTTTGTTTTTTTTTTGTTTATCTCCCGTTTATATTTGTTTGCTAAGCCAGCAGCTAACTAGGTACAAAGTCACCTCAGCTCACGCTATGTAGACCAAAAACCTCCAACTACAGTCCATCCTCCATCCCCCTCGCTAAAACCATCTGACCCTGCCCGACTAACCTAAGCTACTTTAAGTAGAGGTAGAAAGCGAAAGCCCGGTACTACTGGTAAAAACTACGAGAGAAACAAAGGCCTGAAAACATCGAACCAAAAACCTCCACAGACATCAACCCCAAGGAAAAGCCCCAAACGACAGTGAGAAACCTATGAACCAAACAAAGAAAACTTCAAGCCCATCTAGAAATCCGAACCCCATTGACAAAAGGGCGGATGAACCAACCCACTCCAGCATACAGGAGGGCCATAGTAACCGGGGCACGAAGCCCAGCCGTAAGAGTCGAGGCGAGGACCAGCGGGAGATCCATAAATCTAAGCCAGCGCGGCGGAGACGTGTGGCGTAGGAGCGAGACCCGGTGGCCACCGGAACCCGGACCAGAAAGGATGCATGACACCTCCCCCCAAGGGGAGGAGCCAGAGGCGGAAGGCTGAAATCCCCTAGGAACAAGACAAAGTCAAGACCATCGTAAGGGCACAGAGCCAGGTGAGGAGAGCAGTAGGGTGCCAGCCAAAGATCGTGGTGTAGCTGTAACCGAGCAACGGGACGAGACCGGACGGCGAAAAAGGAGGGGTAGACCCAACACCGAGAAGTACGAGGCAAAGGACCACCAAGGGATCACAGTTTTTCGACAATGCGACCGTACCGACCGTAGCGCTCAGGAGATAGTGCAATACCAGAGAGCAAAGCCACCGGGGCCACTACTTCACCGATAACCCGAAGCTGCGCTATGCCTAAGACGAGGCGAAGGGGTTGCCGACCGTGCAAATGCTAAGCGAGGGCAACGAAGCAAGTGCGGAGAAAGAGGGGGAAGAGCATGAAACCCCATAGACGAAGGCACCCAAATACCTAAGCCATCAGAAGGGAATCAGAGGGAGGAAGGAGGTGGCGGAGCATCACCCTCCTAGGCAACAAAGGCCATCAGAAGAGGGGAGAGGGACACCAAAACCCACGATGATATCTCATGGTGTTGAGATTTCAATCGCCGGCGGTGTAGAGGAGATGGTTCGTGTTGCATAAGGTAGAGGAAGACCTCCTCTCATATATCCTGCGAACAGGAACCGGTCGGACGGACCGCCGCGACGTATTCGGTGTTACAAGATGGGTTATCTTGACTGTGGGTTTTGGTGAGGGGACACAACTCCCGCGGCGACCAGTGTCGACCTAGCGGTCCAACGTCAGGGCCGGAGGGGGGTGAGTTGTATTTTTCCAAAGGAGATTTTTGCGCGAGGTAGGGTAACTTGCCCCCAATAATGTACCCAGGAGCCCTGCGCCTAACACGTACCTTGTCCGAAATGCAGTTTTCCATTCGTCAGCTTTTCGAATTCGTATCAGGTGATAGCCATCTTTGAGGTCTAACTTAGTGAAGATCTGGACTCAGGCAACTCATTCTCTTAGTTCAGTCATGAACGGCAAGGAATATTTATTTAGGATGGTAAGCTTGTTAAGTTGTCGGTAATCGACACACAATCGTAACCTTCCGTCGGACTTTGGGACAAATAGGCCACGTGCCCTAGCGGGAGACTTGCTATGGACTATTTTTCCCTGTGCCAGCATTGTCTTTTTGGTATTCGTCTAACTCCTTTAATTAGTACGTTGACATCATGTATACCGGTCCCCACGGCGGTGTGGCTCCTTCCTTTAAGTCGATAGGATGGTCAAAGGTTCATCTGAGTGCCAACATCTCCCTTTCTCTTCTTCGAACAGTTCTTTGTATTGCCAATACAGCTTTGGCAAATTTTTGACCTGTACTTCATCTTTGACGGTCGTCCTAATTCTTCCGACCATTCGTGCTTCTTCGTCAAATGCTACCGTCTCATCCCATTCGAACATGTCTGCTATTCCTTCATCTTCGACATGGGGAGCACATTTGCCGCTATCAAAACTCCACTGGCTTGGAGCTTGAATATTCGAGATGTGGTGTTCGTGATGCCACCATCTAAACGGTATAATCATATCATAGTTTCCTGCCTCTGCTATCTCGCAGGATACCTCAGTCATGTGTCTGTTTTTTCCTATTTCTAGTCATATTGGATGAGAGAAGTATTTTCCTCCAATTGAGGAAATTTTGCCATTAAATGCTGTAATTTGTAAGGGATTGTCCCTTATTTCATAGGGTATTTTAAGCCTTCGTGCAGTGTTTTGGTTTAACAGGAAGGTATTTGATCCTGAGTCTAATAAGACTCGTATCTTATGACGTCGATCGTTCAGTTGTATGAAGGCGTTGCCTTCGGGGCACTCGTAATGTTTTGGGGTTGGTTTAACTCGCTTAGGGGCTGGGCCCCTATCTTCGATAAATTTTTTCATGGTAACTAGAGTGATTTTATTCGTAACTAGAGTGGTTTGTTACCGTGCACGCACAGTTTCAGCTCTTGAAGCCTCCTTAGACAAACTTGTGTAAGAGTAACTATGCTAAACTATCTTATGTACATGCTTGTCGCCTCATCAAATATTTTTGAAAATCCAAATAATTTTACTAATATCGAGATTTGAACGCAAGACCTTCGGCTAACCGCCAAGTTAAAACCGATTAGGACGTCTCTCAGTAAGTCTTTTGCAGCCTAAACAAACTTGTTTCTTGGATCAGGCAGCCCACTACTAGCGGTCTTTACCTCCTGCCGAGGAGTTCCCATCCAAAGGGGTGGTTCGCTTCATTCTGGTACTTCTCTAGGAGCTGTTGCCACTAGGGTGCGCCTCCCTGTATGGTGGACTTATGTCCCGTGTGTTTCCATACCAGCTTCGGGGAGGAGTCCACAGTACCTCCTCCTATCCTCAAGCCCAAGCCCATTGGTTCTCATGTGACAGGAAGCGGTCCTGACGAACGCACACGCCAACTCTGAGGGTTCCTTTGCGGTCGCACCCTCCGGCCGACAAGACCACTCGATAGTGTCTCTTAATATGGTGCAACCCTTAGCACTTTTATGGGTTTCTTCCCTTGTGGGTGGCCCTATTTGCTTTGTCCTTTTATATCCTACCTCTGGGAACTATTACACAGGTGACTTGTGCCGGTGCCTATAACCCACTCGTCGACCATATCCCGTAAGCGAAAATCCGTGCTTTTTCTTTCTAACCGTCTTTGTCTCTTAAGGATTGATACTATCCTCGATAGTCCCTAAGGTCCCCTCAGCTGATACTCGAATTCCTGCGGTTCGCTTGCTGGATATCGAATAACTTTGTCTTTCTGAATTTTTTCTTGTTTTGACTAAGTACCTTAACCTTCTTCTTGTAGTTTCTATTAACCCACCGGGCTCTAAGTCGGCACTCATACCCTTTTTTTTTCTTTTGTTCTATCATGTGCTTTGATTTAACAACTACGGGGTACAAAGGTTACGTGCAGCGGTAAGCTATGGTAAGGAAAAACCCCAACGAAATCCTCCTCGGACCACCAGAAAAAACCATCATCCCAAGTCCCTCTGGTATGGGACCAACTGCACAATCCCGCCGCGAAGACAAAAATCCCCTATCGGCTAAGTAGACAACAGAAATAAATCACCGATACGACAGACAGGAGATAACAGGAAAACCGGACCCAAAAACTCCTCCCCTTTTAAAACAAAGTAACAAAAGAAACTCTGTTTATATCCCAAGTGCTCTAACAGAAACCCGACCGTGAAAATTCAGCCCAAAACTACAGAACACAGCATGGGGGGACAGTAGACGCTAAAACCAAGCAAATCCATCACATTACTCCATAACCCAAGGCGTTGACATCGTCTAAGTAGGCAGTGTAATACCTTGACCGAGCGTAACCGAGGGGTGCGACTGAGCCCGCCGCCGGGGATGGGTGGTACCGTTGGCAGTAAGTGTGCCAGCTGTGAATGGTGCCTCGGCAAAAGTGTGAGCCATTAACGGGTGGAGGATATTGGCGGTAACCGAGCCAGCGGACGAGACCGAGCGGAGGAGAGGAGGGGTAGACCCAAGTATCGTAGGAACTATCGGAGACGTGTGCATGTCTGTTTAGGCAGCCTCGAACGAAACGTAATCGAAGCGAACAGAGAAATCGACGGTAGCCTGGTAAAAAAAAAGTTTTCTATTACGGCGAACCGTGATCCCAGCCATCTGTAACATGGGCGCGAGGGTGTTGCCAACTCTGCAACTGTTAAGGGAAACCACAAAATAAAAGTGAAGAGGAGGATGGGACAGGCCCTACGAAACGGGTGCCCAAGTCCGAGTCTATCATAGGGAGTTGCAGCTTACTGAGAGTGCAGGTGGTGGGTGTTGACGATGATGTCTCGTGCTGTTGAGATTTCAATCGCCGGGTGTGTAGAGGAGATGGTTTGTGTGGCACTCATACCCTTATGGAGGCTCGCTTTTTAGAGTGTCCCCTTCGAGTTCCATCTCAAGGACTTCTTCAGAAATTTCGGTTCCGGAAATTGATTGTCCGACTACCTACTTGCCATCGCCCGTGGTGCCCGAGAGCTCTCATAACTCATCTTCGTCATCGTTAAAGGTCCATATCATGGGCCTTTGACTCGTCTGTCGTAAGCTTTCTCCTCCGCTATCATCAGCCACGGCGGCTACCCGAGGTCTGTTAGGACGCGAGGGGTGGTTGAATCGTTGGGGCGATTTCTTTTTAGATCAGGATTCCGAACGCTTGACTCTTACTGTGTTGACCTTGATTTCCTTCTGACAGTATTTCCAACCGTGGTTTGTCAGTGTACATCTTGTGCATTGGCCCACAGTTTTCCGTTCATCGATGGTAGATTGTTCAATCCCCTTATAAGCATCGGCCTACACCCTATGCATAATATTTTGCCTAGGCGCCGCCTTCTCTTTCTTCTCTTTCCTCTTTGCTGCTTGCCCCTTCTGATACTCTGCTTTTTCCTTAGCCGAGTATTGTCTCTTTGGTTTTTTCGTCGGTACCTTTGAGGTGTCTTCATCTCGCTTTCGTTTTCCCCTTGAGGTCGATCCTGAGCTGCTACCTTTTAGTCCTTGTCTTTCTTTAAAATCTTCCTCGGCTCGTGTTGCTGTCCAAACAGCTTCTAACCACTCTGAGTCGACGATGTATTCTTGCATTGACAATCATTGAAGTACTTAGGCTGGGAGGTGATCTTCAATAATTTTCCTCCACACCACTCCGGACATTTTGACATGGATATTGAGGTTTTCTATTTCTAAAAGGTACTGGTTTATGTCACCCTTGTATTTGACGTTTTCCATAGATCAGAAGGATTTTTCGGCTTCATGTGTGGGACCAAAGCGTCGCTTAACTTGTTCGGCCAAAACTTCTCATAGGTCATACCCTTCTTGCTTTGTAGCTCCAAGCTCTCCAGTTATTCCTTTTCGGTAGGCAATGGTGAAAGGTACAACTTGTTTCCCTTCCATTTTGCTAAGAGCGTAGGTGATTCGGTCTAACTGCTTTTTTCCATTGCCACTTGTTTCGTTTGAAGTAGTCTTGACAGGCGATTAACCAAAGTTCAACATTCTGGCTGTCCTCATATTTGTAAACAAAAGGGGCTTGAGCTGGTCAACTTGATGTCTTTCCTAATGCCCTGCCCATTATTTTAGTGAGCTTTTGGATAGCATTTTCGTCGACATCGTCTGAGTCTTCATCGTCTTGGGACTCATCACTATCGTCTGAGGGGGGACCTCCACCTCCACCACTTTCAGTGGCGTGTCCTCCGTCTCGGCCCTCTCCACCGTCTCCACCCTGTTGGTCTCCTCCTTCCCTGCCTGCCGGGCTTCCAGATACTCCTTGATCTTTTAGTAGCTGCGGTCATCCATTTCCACCTCCTGCTGCCGCCGTCGTATCAGGTGTAGGGTCTGACTCCTTTTGTTTCCCTTTGACCTGTCTCAATAAGCTTTAGAGCGTCTCTTGCATTTCAGCTAGCTGGCTAGCTTGTTGTCCCCGTGCTCGTCTTTCTTCTTTGAGCTGTCGATCCAGGTTCCCAAGTTCTTGTCGGTGCTGAGCTTTTGCTTCTTCCAGAGCTCTGTCTAGCATCTGGTCTCGAGTAAACGAAGCTGAGCCTTTCCCTGCAATAGCACTTGCTAACTGAGAACTAACGTTTTCTGGCAGGTTTGTCTTTCGTCCTCTGCTGTCAACCTTTTGTTTAAGGCTTGTTGGGCACTTATGGCCTGGCCCTTAACTAGTACTATAAGGCTGTCGATTTTGGCGAATTCGGCCTCGACAAATCGTTTTCCCTGAGCTAGTAGTGGTCGAACCTTCCAATGCTCCTGGGCCGCATGCTCGGCTTCCGGGGTGAGGACATTGATGGCTAGATGCTGGGCATCTATACTGTGGGCTAAGTGTGGAAAGAAAATATTCAGGAGCTCACGTACTTGGATTAAGGGGACTTCTCCTTCTGCGGTGGGGAGAGGATTTGGGCCGATCCGAGAAGGCCTGGCTTGGACCTTTGTCTAGCCATGAATCCGGAACCGCTTCCTGGATTCTCAGAGGGCTGTCTGGAATGGTGCGGTTTATCGGTGGTATCCGTCACTGATGGGGCGTCAGTTGAGGCTAACTCATCATCGTCTATATCCATAGGTTCGTCTCCACCTTGTCTTGGGTTAAGACCGGACATGATGTAAGATGAAGAAGGGGTCTGCTTATCTTTCCAGATTATACAACCGTCTTCTGATTTTTGCGGTCAGAGTCTCATCCCACTTGACTTCGTAATCTTCTTTTGAGGGCTGTTCCCACACAAACTCGTATCCTTCCAAGTATTGGTAAAGGGTTTTTATGTGATCTGTTGTGATTGGATTTCGTGGATTGGTCCACGACTGATATGTATCGAAATAGGGTTCGGTGCTTGCTTCAGACTGCACAACTTGTATGATGGAGGGTATAGGGATTTCTAGATGGGGTTCGATAATTGAGTTAAGAGATATCTCAATTATGTTTTGTCGTTGATCTTCTGAGGTAGAAAATTCAGGAGAGGATAGAGCTGACTCGTAGAGGGTAGCTTGACTCATTCGTCTCGGTAACGTAGAGATTAACAATATACTGTTATGTGGGTAGCGTAATGGAAGAATTTTATTACGCTATGGCCCAAATTGCTTAAAAGTGGTTGTTGAGTATCGTATAGGGAGACGAATATTTGATAGAAGTAATCATGCGATAAAATGTTTAAGAAATAACGTGTATATAGTGTTAAGGTCTCTTCTCCATTGCTTCTTGTTTGTATAAGCTGTGAAGACACCTCGATATTTATATTCCGCCTCTTGGTGTCCGCGGGCTACATAATCTTTCCATATAACTAAGTATCTCTAACTCTTTTCACCGACTTCCATAGAAGTGCGAACCTGTCCTGACCCTGAAAATCTCTGCACCCATATGTGACTTGGAGACATGTAAAAACTTTTATTCTACGATGGTGTGGATAGCCCTCGTAGTGTTTGTACGATCTTTTATCCGACGCGAATCAAGTTACGAATAATCACCCACGTTTGCTAACGCAGAGAGACTACCCGCTGGACCGAAGATGGCCAATCTTCTTTTGTCAGCTCCGTCAGAAATCAGACTGCGTATGCATCTTATGATTTCGTCTACAGGCATTATACGACTCTTGACTATGAATCGAACCAATGGTTACAATTATAGTTATCGGTCTTGTGCTAACAGGTCCTTTGGGGGTTCCCCGACCCCCTTCCTGGGTATAGACTATTCTTCTAGTACTGGGCGGCTTTCCAGACTGTAGCGTCTAACTTTCATGCAGCTACTATAATGTTCTATAAGTTTCCACATAACTCTTTATTGAACCAATAGTTTTTCACTGAAGAAGATTCTATTCCTAGCTAGGAATTCT
Organism: Tuber borchii; assembly: GCA_003070745.1. Classification (NCBI taxonomy): domain Eukaryota; kingdom Fungi; phylum Ascomycota; class Pezizomycetes; order Pezizales; family Tuberaceae; genus Tuber; species Tuber borchii. Next base: position 15,424 of record NESQ01000426.1, read on the forward strand.
AACTTCATGTTTCACTGAAAACCCTACAGTCGCATGACTGTAATGAAGCCTTGCTTCTAGTCAAAGACCGCTCTCGACTGAAGCCAAAATAACTATGACGAGGTAGGAAGTTGAAAACGTGACCTTATGCAAGTAGTCACCTGTGTATCCAACTAGCCCGTAACAGTGTTACATGATAGGTCATCTTGACTGTTGGTTTTAGTGAGTGGACACAACTCCCGCGGAGACCAGTGTTAACCTAGCGGTCTAACGTCAGGGCCGGAGGGGGGTGAGTTGTATTTTTCCATAGGAGATTTTTGCGCAAGGTAGGGTAACTTGTCCCTCGTAATGTACCGGGGAGCTCTGTTTTTAACACATTTCTTATTGACATATTCTGACATGTTATGATAATTCTGCGTATTGGTAGAGTGTTGACATACTCTTTTCATATATAGTAGAGTAGCCTCTTCATATTCATTTCTCTTTGAGTAATATTTAGTATTGGTATATTGTTGGTATTAAATGACTTTTCTTCCATTAATGTATTTTACCCAATCTAAGTCCACCTTCTTATATATACTGGGAATAGCATCAGGTCAGTTGTATATGGTGTTTTGGTGATACTGCCAATACCCTCCATTTTGGTGGGAACTAGCAACTACTATGCTGTCCTATGTTGACCTAGCATCCTACCATCACATTCAGAGAATGGTGTTGTAGGAACATCAGATTTGTCTAACAAATCATACAGTATTATGAGGAAGGCGCCGTTGCTCAACTTCTTGGTGTAAATAAACAACTACCAAGTTATCAGGTAATAATATAGTGGTCTATTCCTAGTGCTTCCATAAGTTGTTTGATTATGCTTCAGAGTCTTATAGGCTATTTTTGTAATCTCCCTGGAAGTTAGTCAGTTATGCCAAACAATGAGGGATGATCAGATTGTCCCCAACTACACAGCCACTGAGAAAGGCCTACTACTATCTGAGCTGCCAAAAGATATTATAGAATGACTCATTTTAAAATATGCAGCCAATACGTACCACATATTTCAATTCACACCATAGATCGTATCCTTTGAGATACTCATATTAAGCACTGGTTAGCTCAAACTCAACCTACATTGGAAGCGAAACAGGCTATGACTTAGCTGGAATGAGCAATAGCATGGAAGGCTTAGACTGTAGAAGACTTTCAGGATATTCTGTATTGTGACAAGTGTACGGTATATAAATCTGCAAATCCTTACCCATCAGCAAAAAAACAATTTATCTTGTGTGCTCCAGGGCGCATTATGTCATTGAGTTTTACGTTTTGGTTAATCACAAGTAATTCCAATTAATTCTGATGCTTCTGATTGTCCTACCTAAATATCAGATACTAATCTTAATTTTAGTAAAATAATAGCTATTTTTATCAATAACTCATAGACATTTTACACTGTTTTTTCCTTTTTTTTCTTTTTTTTTTTATATCATGTATTACTTGTTAAGGTACAAGAACTCGCATGCAGCGCTAGCTATGGCGTAAAGAAAACCTTAATCCCAAAGAACAATTCCTCCCCAGGTCAAAGAAAAAACCATCACCCCAAGTCCCTCTGGTACAGAACCAACCGCACATCTCGCACATAAGAAGAGCACCCCGCCCGCCAACAGTAAGAAACCAACCGGCTGAAGCTGCCCAGCAACCCCAAAAACAGAAAGGACCCCTCAAATATGAAAGCAGGAAGCAACAGGAAAACCTCCTCTGTAGACTCCAATGACAAAAGTAAAACCCCTAATGTGCAAATGAGAGTATACCACTATGACGAAAACCACAAAAGATAAGGGAAACATATCAAAGTGGGGCCGACCAAAAGCAGCTAACCAGCAAGTGACCGGATAATTATAATCGACCAAGGTATTGGACATCGGCCAAGGAGGCAGTGCAATACCATGACTGAGCGTAACCAAAGCTTGTAACCGTGCCGAGAGGACGCGGGAGCGAACTGAGCGACCGGGCCGAAAGGAGGCCAACCTTAGTGAGAGAACTCCTAGCCGTAACAGAGCAACTGGACGAAACCGAGCGGAGAAAAAGAGGGGTAGACCCAAGCATCGTAGAAACTATCGGAAACGTGTGCATGTCTGACTAGGCAGCCTCGAGCGAAACATAATCAAAGAGAGCAGAGAAATCGACCGTAGCCTGTTGAAAATCATTCTCTTATTGCAAACCGTGATCCCAGCCGTCTGTAACATGGACGCGAGGGTGTTGCCGACCGTGCTAATGCTAAGGGAGAAAGCAAAACAAAAGCAAAGAGGAGGATAGGACGGGCCCTAGGAAACGGTGCCCAAGTCCGAAGCCATCATAGCGGAGGGGTGCAGCTCACTAAGAGTGTGGGTGGTGGATGTTGACGATGATTTCCTGTGGTGTTGAGATTTCAATCGCTGGAGGTGTAGAGGAGATGGTTCGTATTGTATAAGGTAGAGGAAGATACTCTCTCATATATCCTGCGAACAGGAACCGGTAGGACAGAGGGCTGCGACGTATTCGGTGTTACAAGATGAATCATCATGACTCTGGGTTTTGGTGAGGGGGCACCACTCCTGCGGCGACCAGTGTTGACCTAGCGGTCCAACGTCGGGGCCGGAGGGGGGTGAGTTGTATTTTTCCAAAGGAGATTTTTGCGCTGGGTAGGGTAACTTGTCTATAGAAATGTACCGGGGAGCTCTGTGCCTAACAGTAGTTCATTTCTATGTTTTGTAAATAATAAGTCTGTAGCTTAATTCAGCAAGCCACAATTTAGATAAAATATAAATATTAGATGTTGTTACGGGGTAACTAACTCTAAGCAATAGAGAGAGTTAGGCTGTATAGTATTCGAGATAATGGAGGGAAGTCAGGTAGGCTCGAGTAATGATTCTTCGATAAAGGTAAAGTAATAAAATAGAGGTTCTCGAATTTTAAACTCAATAACTTGTTATATTGTTAAGGTCTTTTCTCCGTTGCTTGATTTTCTCCAACTCTGGGGAATAGCCCTTACTACTTATACTAAATTCTCACTACTTCCTGTTTCCTAACAATCATGTATCTTTCTAAGATTTCAGCTTTGTCAAAGGAAGTGCGAACACTGTTTGACCCTGAACAATTGCCCCACTCGAACTCAGAGAACTCCTGATATCTATTTCATCTAAGGGTCTCCCCACTCCACTAGTAGATAGTCTTCGATCTCTTCGTCCGAATAGACTAAGTTCATATATGCGGTCGTAATACTAATATACCAATAGTCTTTTATCGTGAACTATCGAGTAATCAGTTCGAATAGCCAGATAATAATACATAATGCATAATATGCGTATACACCAGATAAGGAATAAAGTATTCTCACTTTATCTTTCCAATCAGTAATCAGCTTCATGGAACATGAGCTCTTCCAGTATCCCGAGTAGTCAACATAGATGCCTCTAGTTGCTCCCACCACGGTGAGTTGAGGTTGGATATACGCTCCTCCATTATGGTGGCACAGCCTCTACTAATAATACTGGTGAGCTATTCTCGTGTGCATAATAGATCTTTACACACTCAGATTATAAACAACTGATTTCAAACAGATTGCCCTTAACAGCAATATGATAGCTTTATTATTTTTGGTACAAACTGGGATCTAAAGTCAAGTGATCATTTTCGGCAAGGAAAATTATATATCCCAATTAGTCACTCATCTGGCTACTTGATGGCTTCAAATTTTGGATATATACTATCAACTATATAATCAATGTTATTAAATAACGTTTTTTTGCATTAGATGAATTTTGTCTCTCAGGATACAAAGTGGTATTTCAGGATGCGGTCAGGAAGCACAGGATACGAACCAGATATTTTTGCTGATGTAGCATACCACTCATGACACCATGGTATGGGCGGATCAGAACTAAATTGATTTAGAAGACCACACACCACTCTCCCCTGATCTTAACCCAATTGAGCACACGTGGGTAGAGCTTAAACAGTAATTGCATAAACAATATCCTGATATCCATAACATCCCAGGGGGTCCTGAGAGAGTGCGTGATAGACTAGCGGAGGTTGTGCCTTTGGTGTAGGAGACTATTCCAGAGAGTATCCTTGAAAAGCTTTGGAAGTTGATGCCGTCTCATATGGCAGCTGTAATAGAGGCTAAGGGGTGGTATACGAAATACTAGTTAGTGTGCGGTAAATTGCGTTTAGATTTCTCATATACTTTTTAATACCCAACTTTTTTTTTTTCATCATTAAGGTTGCGCAATACCTATTCAGTGCACAGACTTTTTTCACTCTGGCGCAATCGCCAAGACTTTTATCTAGTCACTGTCCTTTATAGATTTTCACAGGCCTTTTAACTATCTGTCAGCAGAATTCAGCTCCGCAAAAGATTGCTCATAATGTCAAATCATTTAGAACTGTAGATAACCGAATCTATTTCATAGTAGTACTTCCACGAATACAGATAAGTGAATCTGAAGCCAAACCCTACCAGATATCTCTCTGAACTGTTCAACTACTCCCTTTCATAATTCTTTGTCACCCTCCATCAGGGCTAGCTGTCTCATGTTCTCTCTCAGCAATTGAAACTGGCTCTGAGTTTGAGGTCTTCAGCTGTGGGCTTGCTATCACATTTTGCTAGAATATTTGTAGTTATTTTCCTACTCTAAATGAGAGTTTGTTGTAAAAATGGAAGGTTCTCTTACTTGAACCAACCTACTCTAGATGTCCAAGACTTTTAACTTCATACAAATTAACTGCTTTTTTTCCACCTAGGTCCCCGAACGCACACTCTCTAATATTCAGAGATTCTACTATCATAGTCTATCCTTATTCTATCTTAGACATGTCATCAATATCAGTATTAATTTTCTCTTTCAGGTTCTTCACTTTTACCCCTAGAAGCCTTTCCGAACCTCTCCTTTGATGGAGTAACCCCCTCGCCCTCCATCATTATTCCCTAAGAACTCCGTCCATCGGTCGAGAATTAAGATGCTTCTAAGACCTGATTCTCTCTCTTCAGTGTATCTACCCTCAGGCTGCGTTGAAAAACTTCAGCACAATTACTATTAAGGTCTGCCTTCTGTGGCTTCCGCACCTGCCTGGTCTCCTGCACCATTTCTGATCCTTTTCACACTGTTTCCAGGGCCAATTTCTCCCTCTCGAGGAGGAGGGGGAACCATAACGCTGTTTTGAAAATCCAACTTCCTAGTTCCAAGTTCCCATTCCCTCAATTCTACAGCAAGAAACCTACTCTAGATACCCGCAAAGTATACTCAATATTGTATACCGCAGCGTGCAATGCCTAGCGTCTGATTAAAAAACGGCGGATATTGTTGGTTAAACCCTTGTGGTAGACGATGGTTCCCCTACCCTGCACAAGCAGTCACTCGCAGCCGTCTTCCCCCACTCCGGAGTATGGCTGATACGACTTGCAACCCGGCGCACCGTGACCGCGCAACAGGTGAGAGGCACAGGTCCGATGGCACCTCCATAACCGCCCAGTGAAACAACAGCTGCATGGCTCTGACTTAAGCCATACCAGCCCACAACCACACAGCCATTGCGCTCATAAATCTACGAGCACTAGTATCACATAATAACGCCATCTTCACAACATAGGCATAGCTAAAAGAAAAAGGCACCTCTATTGATTCTCCCACTATCTCACTCCCCCTTATTCTTTCCTCCCCTCCCTTTTGTAATATTATATAACAACCAGGGCTTAGAAAAACCCACCACCTCCATCCATTCATCAATCCATGCCGGATAGAAAAGAGCAAGAAAATCAGGTAGAAAACGGATTCAAAGACATGTTGAAGAAAATGGAAAAGAAATAAAACGCAAAGAATGTGGACCCTTCCAAACTTTTGTTTATAAAACTATGCTATCGTGTTTGATATTTTGTTATCCGAGGGTGGGTAGTTACAAAGGAGAAGTGAGTGAGTGGGTATGAGTGATAATGATGACAATGGAGATGATGATATAAATGCTAAGTATAAATGCTAAGAAAGGAAGGAGGAATAAAAGAAAGAGAAAAAAGGCATTGGAAGAGACATATTTTCTTTTCTATCTTCCTCCCCTCCTTGCTCCTGGTTTCGGTATTGTGCTAATCAATTAACATAAGCTTTAAACAGCACAAACTAAAGCTTAGCATCCTAAATAATCCGAATGAATAGTAAAGAAAAGAGAAAGGATAAAGGAAAAATCTCAAGCCTATGCAACCACGATATAAAGCTAGAAGGAAAAAAAATAAACACAACGTGCAATTTACACCCCTTCTCCAAGCCCAGGAATAATTTTAAAACTAATCACGAGAAAGGAAAACGAAAAAAAGCAAGGAAGACACGATCCAGAACTAAGGACAAGAATAAAGAACTCCATGACCGCCGGGAAAGCAAAATATGATGATGATGAGGAAAGGGAAGCAAAGGGGACGAAAAAGGAAAAGCTGATCTTAACAGGTCATCCTGCATGCATAAACGAAGAAGTAACTTTTTTTTGATTACCAACCGTAGTCCTGCTATTGCTGCGCCGCGACGCACCAGTGCCTATGGTAAACCCAGGCACTTTTTTGACACTCTTTGCTGCAGTACTTTGTACGTCTGCACCTTCGGCACTTTGCAAACTGTCGAGTGAATTCCTCCCACTTTCCACACTCGTAATATGCACATTGTCGGATTCCTCCTCGAGAGTCGTCCTTTCGGCAAAGATTCCTCATAACAACTCCGGCCCAGTATTGCATGTCGGGGGTGTGGTGACGAACGGTGAATTTCTCGACAAGCGGAAATATGTTATAGTCATCTGGCAACAGATACTCCTCTTCCTCCTCCTCGGTAAGTGGAATTGGTTGAGATTTAGCGCTCAAGTTGTTTGGATCGTCGTCGAGTAGGTGAATTTCGCGACTTATAGAGAGTTTTGGTACCAAGTGGGATTTCTGGAAGTATGAGCGCAAATTGCAGTACTTTGAAACATATGCTAATAGTTGCAGTGACATCAAGACATCCTCCGGTTGAGGCATTGAAGGTAGAACAATAGAGGAGTTATCGGTGAGGTATCGAGTGGGAACTTGAAAGGAGGAGGGAATTGTCAAAGCTGGGTTGACAGTTGGGGGGTTAGGTGAGAAACCAATTGCGGGACTGGTATTGGCGGTTGGGTTGATAAGGCTGCCATCTATGGGAGATCGGTGTGTAATATTAAATGTTTCAGCGTCCTGACCGTCTGTACCATGGGGACCTGCAATTGTCATAGGGGCATCCACAGAACCAATAATCGGTTCACGCCCACCTTCTCCAGTCTGGATACCAACAATGGGCTCATTCCCACTATCCATGCCCCCCGAAGGGGCCGAGTTTTCATCCGAACCAGCGTCATCGGATTCCCCCGAGATAGAGCGTTGATGACGAATAGATGGCCTGCTACTACGACGTGACGCTCTGTTAGAAGATGCAGGAGGAGGGTTAGGTGTGGTCGGTGAGTCCGGCTGCGAAGGCCCACCAGCCTGTAGCATAGAGGGTAGTCGATCAACATCCCGAACAGGCCTCAGACCAAAAGCACCAACTCCCATATCCATAGCTGGAAGCGCAGCAGCCAAAGGCTGCAATCCACCCTGATCACGTGCCTGAGTACCGGAATGGTAAGTATTGAAATGATGACGAGTGTCATGTGTTCGACCGTGATTGTGCGACTGGCGGACATAAGCCACTCTCTCAGAAGGACCAGGAACTGTCAAGGTGTGGCGTGGATTATTGGCGACCGACTCTCCTCGGGCTTCTACACGGTGTTGAGAAATAGGAGCCGGAATTTCGATTGAAGGTGGAGGCGCCTGTCTACGGAAACTTCGTTCACCACCACCGGACCTATCGTTCCTGTCGTAAAAAGAAGAGTGAATCTTGTTTTCCCTCGATCGGGTGCTGCCGCCTGAAGTTGACTTTTTGGAACTTGCGGCCTCTGCCTTTGACTGTAATTTATCGATAACCTGAATGTAGTTGTCTAATATTGTCGCAATCACTGGAACCATATCGGCCTCCACCACCCTTGTCCGTACATTCTCGGAGCCACGGACACCAATATTCACTACACATTGGAAGGCCAGATTCCATTTCCACATGCTCATCAAATCCTTACTCCTGCCCGCCTTCAGGATGCAAACAAGCCGTTCCACACCGCCATCAACCGTAAGGATATCTCTGATGCGAGCTGAAGAAGTAGTGAGATACGCTAGATGGTTTAGGGAATTTATAAGAGGCAGTGTCGATGTGCAATCTAATGCGCGTCGGTCATATAGAGCCGTGGTGATGCTAACAGAAGCCTTGTTGACATTTGGAATACTAAAATTTACTTCTCGCATGGCTAGCGTGTAGTAAGTGAACTAGAGCACCCGGTCAGTTGATAACTGCAACAGTGAAAAAAATAGAGCATCGGGCCAGCAGCATCATTGCAATCACTGACCTAAGAGAACAAGCTCGGAGGGAGAAGGTAAACTACCCGCAGAGAGTTTTAGAAGTGATAAGTAGGAAGCTTCAATCCAAGAAGTGAACCAACCAAGCTTTAAGGCGAATGGATGAGAGCAAGGTGTGAAGAAAAAAAGAAAGAAAAAAAAGATTGAAATTTGTTCCAAGTGCACTAGGCCAGAGGAAGAAATAAGGCGGCTAAAACAAATTAAAAGGTGAACCTAAGATGCCTAAGGTGCCGAAGGAGATACGGGGGGAGGGTGTTGCGGTTCCTTAGCTGCTGTCGTGGATGAATGGGTGTGGGTAGTGCGGTGTCGAAAATGATGGTCGTCCTACGAAACAGGAGAGGGAATAAACGAGATTAGCCAACCAGGGTGGAGGTGACTGGAATGATATTTCCAAGCAAAGCACAGACAACACAGCACGAGACAGACGGAAATGCAGCAGAAAGGGTAGTACGTTCCAGTTCCACGGGTAGTAACAGGTGATTTAATCGCCTCAACACCAAGTGAGGATGGTACGGGGAAAGAGTAAAGGAATGAGTAGGAAGGGAGCGTATGTGTGCGTATGTGCGTGTATGTGTAATACTACAGGTAGTGTCCAGGGAAAGTGTGTGAGGAAGGAAGTGGAGAAAATGGAAGGGAAGGGAAAATACCGTACCGTGGCCGAGGGACTGAGGCAAATACCGTAGGAAAGCTGCTGCCGTGATATGAGGCGTAGGAAGAGAGAAAACTTGGAGGTTTAGGTGAGGTGAGGTGATGTGAGGTGAGGCGAGGTGTGCTGGGGGGATGTAGGTCGGTCGGCGTGGAGTGAAAGAGTAGGAGGTGAATGAGTAGGGTAGGTGAGGTGCGAGAGGAGTAAGCCAGGTTTGGTGAGACGACTGGCGACCGAGAAATATGTGAGTGTTTTAGCGAAAAAGAGTTTGGGGGGCAAGCACCAAGCAACCAAACTAAAGCAGCGAGTAATATCAAGAGGAGAGAAGAGGAGAAAAATAAGAGTTGAAAATAAGAGTTGAAAGAGGAGAGGGTCTAAAAGAATTAAAAATGAAAAAATGAAAAGAAAAGGCGAACAATAATAATAACAAGAGGCGGCTTCACCTTTCGCTGCGAAAAAAAGAGAGAGGGCAAAGTGGCAGAGAAGGAAGGAGGTAGGGGGGCCGAGCAGTGGGTGAGGCGGCGTGATTGGTCAGTGGCGAGCAGGATGAGGTGGTGTTGTTTGCGCCTGTGGAGGCATAGAATGACGGGTTGCAAGGAATAACTCGAGATTTTGGGTGTAAAGGGGCAAGAGATTGTTGATAAAAGGATAGAATGGTTCCCGAAATCGATTTGCCAAGGAAATTAAATCTCTCAGAAGCCAGTGATTGACGCCGTCTTGCCGCCGAATGGGAGGAAAGGGAAATGGAAAACAGAGAGTGAAGGAGGAGGAAAAGAAAAACCATATCCACACCCAGTTACCTGGCTGGCACCTTAATGAAATGGAAGCGGAGACGATCGAACGAACCACTCTCACACCACAAAATTGATGGAGAGAGAGCGAGAAGGATATAATACCGGGAATTCCCCAAACCAAACACAATGACCAGAACCTCACGTTACTCAGAATCTGGTTGAATTAATAAAACAAACGAGAAACCCATCAACCACCATGATTGCAAATCATCCCCAAGCAAGCAAGACAACACCGAACCCGAGGAAGGAGAAAGAGAGAGGACAGAAGAGAGAGAGATACCTCCTTCCGCTCTTCAAAATAGCTAAAACGCCGGCAGGTGGAAAGGAAGAAAAAAAAAAAAAAAGATATGCAGACAAACTCCGACCACAAAACCCAAATTCAGCCAAACCGAATTTGTGGAAAAATTAATAAAGCTGGCGCTTCCAATCCCGAAACTCTCGCTGTTAACCAGTGACTGGATGGAATGGACCTGCTGGAGCAACCCTTAAATCGTATGTAGCACCAGATCTAAGGTTTTCTTGTTGTTTCTTTTTTATCCCCTCCCCTTGAAAAAAAAAGGAAGAATTCCACGAGCACCAAGCTTTCGCTTCGTATCCCACTCGGGCGGTTGCGAACAACCCTCCACCCGCCGAAGCCAACATGAATTCACCGACCGAGGAGCAAGATACTGTACTAGTACGATACCGGTACTCACTCCCTAAGCCATGATATAATACAAATTCTCATGAAAGCAGGAATCAATATAATAAAACATTCCCATGCTGTGCGGCCCCAATCCACTGGCAGCGGTACGCCTCAGGCCCCAGCGCACTGAAAAAGAGAAAAAGAAAAAAAAACCTCACCTTATCACACAGCCGCTCTCCCTCTCGGTTCATTGCGGTGGCCCCATTAACGCCTAACATGGCATGGCATGCATGGCAGCAGAGTCATCCATTGATCCAATCTTTCATTCTACTCGAGTCCAGCACAACTTGTGCAAGTAAGCCCAACGCCACACAACCGCCCGAGACAATAATTTTTCCGACGAAACAAAAGAGAAAGAGAAAAAAGCAAGGTTTCCGAGTTCGCACTTCGAACTTGGGTCATGGCATGGCACAGTATTATCCCTTGGGGTATCTGAGACAGTCAAATTCGTAGCCAGGCACACTAAGCTTTTTGATTTGCTGAGAATATTCAACTTGGCAAGAGCGCTGAGTCATTTGGGTTGTGAAAAGGCTGAAAATCACATTTTCTGACTAAGTCTGGCAACTCTAGGGCCGAATCTGGCCTTAGCGCGTTGGCTACGAATTTGACGGTTTCAGATACCCCAAGGGATACCGGTACTGGTACACTCTCATACAGGCAGTCCAACTACCTACCGCATCACACAAAAACCCGTTTTCAAAATTAGCCTTTTTTATTTGGTCATATCACGGCACTCCTTGAACGGACATTGTTTGAGAGTGGTGCGTTGCTTGTGCCTTATTATGGTCCTTACTTTCTTATCGATGCCGAACTGGCAGTAGTGGCACATAGCTAAGCACTTCTGCCTAGAAATTACGCTTCAGCCACAAACTTAAAGGCATTCTTCAAAGAAATTTGGCATTGCATGACAATGTCTGGCTAAAATCTTGCCCTGCCGGTACAGTATTGTAATAACAACCTACACTGCGAAAGCCTGTCGGAGCTTGAGAAATCAAGCGTGGTGCGTTCATTCGGCGTACGATCCACACATGGCAATTGTAAAGTGCAATCCAAATCTCCCGGCGAAAAAAGAAAGGAGAAGGATCTACCGGTATTTGAGTGTCCGGGAAACACGTTACAGGTAAATCCACCATCGGAATGCGGAGCGGAAATCGGAGTACTAACCCGCAATAAACTTAGCAGAATGGGTTAATAAATCACGAATACAGGTTAATCAGATCCAGCCTAAACCGTGTCTGGAAAAATAAATTCCTTGTTGGGGTGTTTTGGTCTCAGATCGCGGAGATACGGGGCCCCTCTATAAGGGGTGGGTTGAACGAGTACTTGCGATACCATCCTCCTTATACAAATCCATCTAGCTATCCTTTAGTCTTGTCTAGTATTCTAGAGGATCCGAATATAATTGAGTGGGAACATGGCACCCTAGTACCTTGGTCTAGTGCAGCATGAACTGGAAAATTCCGACCCTGTGCTGGGATATCGGAGTTCCCTCTCTAGTAAGGTCCTAGACTCAGAAGGCAGGTTTTGTTGGGTGTGCATTGCGCCCTTCCTCAGAGGAGAAAATGTTGAACCACCACCGGTAGCACATGGTCCGTGGATTCTGGTTCGCACGGTACCTTAACAGCCGAGTGCAGGTCGTGGCGGATCGAGTAGGGATATGTCTCACATTTGTAGAGACGACCCCGTCCGATGTGCTCCCAAGGCTGAGTGCATGAGATCTGCATGAGAAGCACCCTGTAAGGAAGTTATTAAGGATGAGAAAAGCTGCGAAAGGGTAGCACATGCTAGGTGAAAGAGCGCGGGAAATGGGAGGTTATCGTGGCAGAAGAGTCGGCTCGGTGGAAAGGATATCCAAGCGGTTTTAAGTAAATTTGAATAAGGTGCCACTGGCTGATATCAGGCATGAGTGTGGACTTTGAAATGCTTCTGACATATGAATCTAAGAGGCATTGAAGGAAAAGAGTGAAAAGGGTTATTAGGGGAATTCAAATTTATAAGCAGCAGGTATAATATCAAGAATGAAATCAATTATTGGAAACTAGATTATTATATTTTTAAAATAAAAATTAGAGAATAATCAAATATGAGAAGAAAGCAAGCAGAGAGGATGATGTAATAGAAGAAAAGTGTCAGAGCTAGTAATTGCTAAGAGAGAGTAGAATCACATAGATATATAGAGAAATATCATATAGTAGCTTGGAGGAAGAGGAGGTGAAATGTGTCCTGCCTTACTTGACTATATTAGCAAAATATTTTCTCTGGTCCTGAAGTAACCTGATTACCCTTGATACCTTTGAACCACTTGGATGACCACCTAGTACCGAGGTCTAGCCGTTTCACTCAGACCCTGGGTCCGGTATCCTGGTCTACCCTTCTCCTATACAAGTGATCTCTGGTCCACCCTTCTCTTATCCTAGCTATCTCATATCCTTGCTTTGATTCTTCTATACTCTCTTGCACCTCTCTCATATACTCCTTCTACTCCTTGGTCTTTGTCTATCTCAGCCCAGACCTATCCAGGTCTATCACCCTCATCCCATAGTTTACATGTTTTTGATTCCAATTACTTCAGTGTTTTGCTCTCTCCCCCTACATGTATCGTGAACCTTTTGCTTCCTCTCTACCTTTTTCTCAGACCCTCTTTGAACTTTATGTATTACCCCTGACTCTTGCTTACGATCTCCTATCTATCTTGTTTAACTGTAGATTGTCTCTCAATTCATCTTGGCAAGTTCCTGATTGTCCTGATTCTGCCTCTGCCCTCAACTGGTTCTTCTATAGTTGTCTAACCGCAGACCAGATCTTCCTTGGTCTACATTCTGTTCACTCTACTTTTACCAGTTTTACACATTCTTAGCTTTGGGACCCTTTGAGTTCTATGAGTTCCGCAATCACCATTCTGCTACAGCATATACGTGTTGTACTTAACCCAGTGATTGCATCAGCATACCCTCCTATTCTCTAGATATATAATCTATATAAACAAATACTTATTACAAACAAAAATCTCTTCCGATGGATCTAACCAATACAAAAAGTCTTGTCTATGTTATGGCACTCACTATCAATATCAAGTATAACAAGTATATTAATTACAGTGAAAACAGGAAAAGCCATCGATCAATAAAATACTGATGCGGCCAAATCGAAGCTGAAAACTAGGAGGTTCAAACTCTCACAGTCCTTGGCTTGAATTCAGCCATGCTCACAGTTTCCCTTCAGATCGCTATTCCCGCCTGGACTACTATTCTGCTCCCAACTCCTATGTGCTACCAGTCTACCATTCGCCTCAAACTATCATTCAACTCTGGACTACCAGACAGAATCTGCAGACTATGCATAGGTATCATCATCGCTCTCAATAAGAACATGCACGTCATTCCACATCTCATCCTTATATCCAGCAGTATTGATTCATTCTGTTCTACCCTGTGACTTAATTTTTTGCACATATCTATCTATTTTTCAGATTGTTATATTCTTCTAAGCCTTGGCTATCTAATACAAGATTTAGTTAAAATAATGACCCTGAGTGGCATATTTCCACCAGGGTGGCAGTCTTTTTTTTTTTTTTTTTTTTTGTATCATGCGCTTTGATTATCAACTACGGGGTACAAAGGCTACGTGCAGCGTTAGCTATAGTAAGGAAAAACCCCCTGTGTAAAGAAATCCTCCTCGGTCCACCGGAAAAAACCATTATCCCAAGTCCCTCTGGTATGGAACCAACCGCATGATCCCGCCGCGAAGACAGAAAACCTCTATCGGCTAAGTAGACAACAGAGACAAATTACCAATACGACAAGCAGGAGACAACAGGAAAACTGGACCCGAAAACTCCTCCCCTTTTAAAACAAAGTAACAAAAGAAACTCCGTTCATATCCCAAGTGCTCTAACAGAAAGCCGACCGTCAAAATTCCGCCTAAAACTACAGAATACGGAACAGGGGGACAGTAAACGCTAAACCCAAGCAGATCCATCACATTACTCTGTAACCTAAGGCATTGTCATCGTCCAAGGAGGCAGTGCAATACCATGACCGAGCGTAACTGAGGGGTATGACCGAGTCTGCTGCCGGGGATGGGTGGTACCGTTGGCAGTAAGAATGCCAGCTAATGAGAGGAAGTTTGGCTGTAACTGAGGCACTGAACGAAACCAGGCGGAGGAGAGAAGGGGTAGACCCAAGTATCGTAGGAACTATTGGAAACATGTGTGTGTCTGACTAGGCAGCCTCGAGCGAAACATAATCGAAGAGAGCAAAGAAATCAACTGTAGCCTGTTGAAAAGTTTTCTCTTACTGCGAACCGTGATCCCAGCCGTCTGTAACATGGACGCGAGGGTGTTGCTGACCGTGCAAATGCTAAGCGAGAAAGCAAAACAAAAGTGAAGAAGAGGATGGGACAGGCCCTAGGAAACGGGTGCCCAAGTCCGAATCTATCATAGGGGGGGTGCAGCTCACTGACAGTGCGGGAGGTGGATGGAACTGACGATGATTTCTCGTGGTGTTGAGATTTCAATCGCCGAGTGTGTAGAGGGGATGGTTCACCAGGGTGGCAGTCCATTGACCTGCATTTTATATGTTTGATAGTACCTCTTATAGTAGTCTATTAACCCATTAGATAGCTTGTCCTCCCTAAGAAATCATTTACTGACCACCAAATACTGGCAGTGAGAAATCTCCCACTGCTAAGGACTTGTGCCCTATTTCTTCATAGTCTATTAAGGTGCAGAATAGTGTATATGAGAAGAACTGTATACCAATGTAAAGGGCTGAAGTACTTCTATGTATACATCTTGCAGTTCAGATAGGGCTCATTAGCAAATAAGTAAGCATCCACTAGTTTTACTATCTCCTTTACCGTAAACTAGGTAGTCCGCGAACCAGCTATGAGATCTATAGTCTGGCTAAAAGAAGGTTATTCACTAGTATCCAGCACTCAATCGGGCTCATGATTGGCAACTTATACCACTCTAGCATCATTTTCCGTGCTTTTGAAACTAGATATCCATCACCAGCTAATACACGGTATTTCAGCTTATTTAACTTTTAGCTACTGAATTCTGATTCTGATTCTTGGTTGGGTTAGCGAAATTACCATCACTAATGAGATTGCATCAGGAAGAAGTGATAGTGCCTATTCTGCGAGCCGCTGATCCTCTGAGTGGTAGTATTCTTTATTTTCTCGCTTTCTCTAATCTAATACTAGTGCTGAAACTCTCTCGATCATATTCTCCATTACAGCTATGGAAGGCCATAGTTGGTCTGTGTAGACTTCTACTTATAAATACTGTTTTGCAGTATCGTAAACAAGAATATTCTTAGGGGAGATAAACTCTGATTTCCAGAACTTGCATTGTAGCTCACCCTCTAATATGATATTCTCAGAGTTCAATAGAGACTGCAGTTCAGATATTGTGAATGTATATTTGAGAGACTGGGGTTGTTACCAAGCTAGCCCAGTCTACAGCCTCTTGTAAAGGTCATTTTGTATTTCAGATTGCTGCTCTGAGGCTGTAGACTACTGGTTCTTATTTGGTGAATGTCTTCTAACTAGTAGTCTCCTATGGCTGTTCACAGGGACCTCAAGATTTATATAAGTCTACTTAACAGTGTGTATTTCCACCACCTCAGACTCTGAGGAGAGGTCTACATCTACTACCACACTCCCAGGTTCAGGTAGACAGGATATTATATAACTTGTATATCTTGCTGCTCTATTTTGACAGTGTAAGGTTCAGTAGAGGGAAGCCTCCCAAACTACATAGAGTACTTTACCAGTAGAGAATTCAGGATTGTCTTCCCCTTTGTAGTCTTCACTATCCCATTCGCAATCTGAATAATGAGTGAGCTACTTGGAATTAAAATGACAAGAGATATGCTCAAGTTCAGAATTATGAGCAGATATTTGGGTTCAGAATGAAGAGAAGAATACTCAGGTTTGGAATAATGAGGGACATGCATGAGTGAATAGGCACACCTGATTCCTTCCTGTTAGCTGGAAACATGCCAAGGTGGAGAAGAGTAAGAAGCTCAAGTTTGAGTTTGATTAGTGTGGGTATCTTCTGCTAAATACGGCATGCCTTTGGATTTCTAGATAGGTATATGATATCAGGAATGAAGTGCAAAGTATGAGGTATGTCCCAGAAGATATAGGCAGGGTGTGAAATCCATTGGTGATTGAACTTGACAAGATATTTGGGTGCTTTTATCTCCTTAA
This sequence comes from Tuber borchii, assembly GCA_003070745.1. Classification (NCBI taxonomy): domain Eukaryota; kingdom Fungi; phylum Ascomycota; class Pezizomycetes; order Pezizales; family Tuberaceae; genus Tuber; species Tuber borchii. Next base: position 32,202 of record NESQ01000426.1, read on the forward strand.
ACAAACATCCGATATGTAGATAATATTGTGATAGATTCTTTCCGATAGAAGTCTGAAGATTAATTTCGCTCAAGAGTGATCTTTTGGTATAAATGTGGACCAGGTTGTCTGGAGTTGAAAGAAGGATTGGTAGAAGGTCAACAACTCGAATGCTGCCAAGAATATTTCTAGTACTAAGGAAAGTACAAAAACAGGATCTGTGATATGGGTCTGCATCGCCTTGCATCTCAGGTAGCATGAAATTACTTCTTGGTATAGGGTGTCTTGTACTTACCTAATTCTCACAGCTAACTTCAAGTTAAGTCTGAGGATGTAAAATTAAAAATTTGTTATAACTACAGAGACAACAGTCAAAGAGAAGAGAAAGATAGAAATCTTACGGAGCTAATAAGACCACTATTAATATATAATCAAATCCAGACCCTTGACTCTAAGACTGATAAAATGTAAACTCAAAGACAAATAGAAAAAATAAATGCTCTGCTGCTATGCATTAATCTTATTCACTTTAAATCTAATACTCTATGAGACATGGACCTGGGACAAAAGAAACAAAGCACCGTTTATGCTGCAAACTAAAAATAAATGCTAACTTATTAGAAAACCAAAGAAAAACAATGAAATAAAATAATTCAATATACTACCGCAAATGGAAGCCAGGTAACAAGTGCCATCAAACATGAATTAGAAAGAAGAGAGAAATCACTATCTATAGTGTGCTGTAGATAGGAAGGAAATACTCATAAGTCAAGTAGAAAAGAGCAAAAAAGACTAAAGAAACAACCTAATACTAGAGATAAGAGTCTTTGGCTGGGAAATCCAGAATTCATATAAGTAGCTGTAAGTTGGGTGAGAGTTAGAAGGACAAACTCTATGACTAGGAGTGCTATTATCACTTACCTGAGTTCCAAAAGGATTAGCAGCACTATCTCTACTGCCCTGAGTTATAAAAGAACTAAGAGAGCCATTATCACTTTCCTGGATACCAGAAGGATCGGGACTATCATCATCACCACTCTGAGTGCCAGATGCGCCGGGAACAGAAGCACTAGTTTGCGTTGTAGACTGTATCAGGAAAAGGTTTTACACACATTCAGGGAGATTCTGAACGCTCCTGGTCCACTAAGGGGGGTTGTAGTCCCCGTGGTCCACATGGTCTACACCGATTCACTTTGAACCACACTTGTGAAAATTTTACTGAAAATGCGGACCAGGGTGGACCACGGAAACCAAAACCCCCCATGGTGGACCAGGAGGACTGTAGACATTTCCCTGATGTGTACCTCAAGCTCATGGATTCTAGCTGCCTTAGTGTCTATTAACTCTATAGAGGAGAATTTTTGGCCAATTAATCAGTGCATGATTTGTGCTTCAAGCTTTCTATAGCTCTGGTAAAGTTCTTTTATGCTATCATCTACCCCTTCATCACAATATAGGATCTATGCCTTGGGGATCTGCCTTTGACTGATATAGTGAATCCACACTACTGCTTGAGGTTTCTCATTCAGGTTTCTGAACACTTGCAAGATTATGACATGGTTCACCATAACTAGATTCAGCCCAGTTCTACTAAGGGTTAGAGGAAGGATTAGCACTGCTAGTCTATTGACTAAAGCAAACTATAATAGCAGCCTATTCTGATCTCTCCATATAATTTCCAAGTAATGATACAGGATGTAGTAAATACAGGTATGAAAGGTCCAGAGAAACTCATTGACATAAGATACTTGATCTGATAAAGGGGCCAAAATAACTACCTGATTTGGTACCCCTCCTTCAGGTGTACTCAACAACCATAGAACGAAAACATCAGAAAGCTATCTAAATATAGGCCGGCTGCAGAAGCTACTGTAATCCCAGTTTTTGGATATAGGGCAATCCTCTAACTGCAAGTTTCAAGTCATGTGAGATCATGTTATTGTCCAAAAGGTACATGGTGAGGTACACAAGGCACCACTTACTGGTATGTAGCACAGTCTGGATAGTATTCTACTTGTCGCTCATGGTATTCTCAATCTAATCATCTATAGTCTATGTTTCATTATCAGTGTATTGCAGGTATATATCAGGCTGAACAAGCTTGGGAATGCAGATTAAGGGCTCCCCATTTGAGTTTATAGTCTCCTCCAGTACCAGATAGTCCATGGCCATGCAATATCTTGATCCTCTCATATACTTCCTCCAATATAATATCTTAGAGCTTCGCCTATGTTATTACTAAGTTAAGTGGATGAGAAATAGGGTCTTCTATCTTATTCTCATCTGTGACCTAAGCAAATAGTCACTCAGTCTGTACAACTCAATTATCCACTGAATGGTACATTGGGGTACCTGTAAGCTGGACCCTGTAGTGGACATCAATTTTCAATAGAGAGTTGAGGGCTTATGTTGCTTGGGATTTTGCTATATTTGATTTATTAAAGATTCCAAGCCCTCACTAGCAGCTCTCCAGGTGCTCAGGATTGAGATAGCAGGTTCAGCTAGTACTATAGAATATCAGATAGATAGCTCTACTGTGCCTGGGATTATCAAGACTGAGGTTGAGTTTATTGTAATCAAGTCAAAATTGAGAATAAAGGTTGATTCGGTTGAGCCTAATCTCTAGAATCAAATACTGGACTACTTGCTCTCAGGCAGGTATAAGGTCAGCAAGGACAATAATAATGGAGGGTTATTGTATATCTCATTCTTGGCACTAAAGATCCACAGAACCTGTTCCAATTGTACCACTATTTTCCTTCAGGTGACAGCTTCGATATTTTTTATAGTGCTTTACTCATAATCTTGAAGAGTCTTCGGAGGGCAGCTTCATCCTTATTGTCAGAGTTATTCACTTCTTCTGAGTTATCACTACTATCTGAGTGAGGGTTTCCATCTCCACTATTTTCTTTGGCGGGTCTCTTGTCCCATCTCCCTCTCTTTTCATCCCCATTTCCATCACCTCCTGGAGCGCCTGAGGTGCCAGTGATCCCTGGTGGTTGTCTTCCACCCTTACTACCACCACCTATACCACCTACCATACCTGCCACTGCACTACTCTCGGGTGTCAGGTCCAACTATTTGCCTTTTTCTTTAACTAGTCTCATTAGTGCTTCAACTATTTCTCTTAACTTTACCAACTCATTAGCCTGAGTTGTCTGAGTTTTCTTTGTTAAGCTAACTTTTCATTTAGAATATTAAGTTCTTGGTCTTGGTTGTCAAGCTCTTGCTGATATTGAGCTTGTGCTATTTGAGTATTTTTTCGTTCATGTTCCAATTCAAGATCGCACTAGAATAACCCCACCCCTACACTCTGTATATTCTGGTGTAGTTGAACATTTTCTTCTTTGTGTTGGGTCTGTATATCATCTTGGGTGGAGAACTATTTGGGTACTGATGTGAATGTATCTTCCAGTTGGAGTGTAGAATTTCAAACAGATATGATATATGAGTCCAACCTGTCCAACACATAGCCGACAATTGGTTCCCCTTGTTTAATCCTTTAACCTAGCATGTATAAGGTATTAACCTTAGCTTGTCCATATTTAGGTAAGTAATTAAAAGCTAAATGATAAGGATCTTAACTCTGCACTAGTACTGGGTTGAACAGACTGAGGATTTGGCTCAACTGTGCTAGCTGGTATATTATTTCAGGAGTGAGTATTATTGGTAATGGGGCAGCGGACTGGCTTTGGTGGTGTTGGCCAATATTGACATCAAAGTTGGAGGGGAAAAATAGAGTTGATATCTTTGGGAGGTGACTGGCAACTGCTTGCTACGTATTCCCAGACAAAACTGAGGAGACTAGAGATACCATATCATTATTGGTATTAATTGGTATTTGCTCTTCATCAACAAGGTTAGATGATTCTTGAGTACTCATCTTACTCATAGTACATATCTTTAGAGTCTAAAATATCCAATTCTTGGATCTATGATGCCCGCTACTCAAGGATACTTGAGATCACTATGGGTTCTACTTGTTTATATTCGTTAGTGGCTCATGCAATGTGTAGTTTTCTCTATAGAGATATCGGTATATCTCTTTCAGATGGAAAGGTGATATTAAGGTTTATGGAGGTGTGTGCCACTCAATATTTTCAGTGAAGAATTCTTGTCTTGGCTCTTCTAATAAGACTTGGGAGATAGAGGATAAGATGATTTCCTAGTATAGGTCTAGTGGAGAATTGAGCTGTTTGTCGATTATGGTTTCAATGTCTTCAATTATGGAACAGATATTAGGAGGAGGAGTAATGACAACTATGAAGATTCATCTCAGTAATGTAGAGAATAACAATACACTATTATGGGGGTAGCACAACAATAGAATAGTTATCACGCTATGGCTCTAGTCACTTGGTATAGGTATATGGAGAAACATCTAGGGAGACGAATAGTTTCAAAGTAGGTTAAAGTTTTAAGTGATAAAGATAATTTAGAGATGTAATATATAAAGTACGGGTACAAAAAGATCCGTACGGCAACGCAACGGCAACCCCACTACCACTATAAATTTATTACCCCTACAACCACAACTACTTAGGATAAACTGGAAATATGTGTAGACATACAATAGATATAAGAAAAGCTATATGTAAAATTAGAAAACAAAAAAATCAATACTTGGTATACCATCCCCTTGCATCTAAGATAGCAGCAACCCTACTAGGCATAGACTCCCACAACCTTTCCAGAAAATCCCCCTCAATATCCTGAGTTCAAACCTGATTTAGAGCTACTGCTAGATGTTTTCTAACAGTATCTAGGCCCCCTTTGGTCTTGTGGATATTGGGAAAGTACTGGTGCAGCTTTTCCTTCATCCTCTTCTAACAGTGCTTAATAGGATTGAGGTCAGGAGAATTGGGTGGCCATTCCATAACCTGTATGTTGTTTTCCTCAAACCAAGCCATGGTATCTCTTGCAGTATGTATCTTTGCACCATCCTGCTAAAAGATAGGATCCCCAACTGTGTCCTCTACCTCCTGTCAGATATCAACTAAACTATCCTCTAAAACTCCAATATATACAAATCTATCCACACTCTTGTCAAAAATAGGAATCAGAGGACCCTTATTTCTACCCCAAATACAAGCTCAAACTATCAGCTTTACCCCTGGCCCCTTGGTAATCCCATGAATACAGTCTTTATACCACTTTTCTTTAGGTGTTCTGAATACCCATATACTCTTAGGATCCTTAGACTTTTCAACCAAGGATTCATCACTAAAGATAACTCCTTCAAAGACTTCCTTTATCCAATCCTTATGCTTCATTGCCCAAGCTAACCTCTTAATAGCATGCTCATCCTTTAGAAGAGCTCTTTTCCTAACTCTCCATTTCTTTATGTTGACTGAGGCCAAAGCTCCCTTGACTGTTTCGAGAGAGAAATGTGGTGTAATATCATTGCGCAATTCTGATAAAGTCTGGTGGTATGTCTTCTTAGACTCTCTGACTAGGTGGTGATAGATTCTGGAATCGATAATTTTAGGTCTTCTAGGTATGAGAAGGTTTTTTGCATCACCCCTCTTTTGAAGGCAGTTATGGAAAGTTTGAGTAGTGCTCTTTGAACGGTTTAGGAGCTCTCCAATTTCTCCCAAAGAGATTTTTTTTTTCCCCAGAGCAACTATTTGCCCTTTCTCAAACACTATGAGGTAGCCTGTCTTGTGTGGAGGCATTGTAGTTGAGGGGTGGCTGATTGTAGAAGTAGGGTGTTTTGAGGTGCCGCACTGTAACCACTGATCGTACGGATCCTTTTGGCCTAGTACTTTATATATTATGAAGATCTCTTCTCAATTGCTTGACGGCTTTTGTATAAACTGCTCAGATACCTCAATATTTATATTCTGCATCTGGGTAGTCATAGGCCCCATAACCTTTCTATATAACTAAGTATCTCTCCTGGTTTTCACAGATTTCAATAGAAGCGTGAACCCCATTTAACTCTGAAAACCTCTATACCCATATGCGACTTATAGACAAGTAAGAACTGTTATTCTAGTAAGATGGTACAGACACTACTTGTAGTATTCATACAATCTATCATCCCAAACGAATATAGTTATAAATAGTCATCCATCTTTGTCATTGCAGAGAGACTACCTGCTGGACTGAAGAGGGCCAAACTTCTTCTCTCAACTCTATCAGGAATCAGAGAGCAGAGATATTCTAAAATTCCATCTACCGAGATTATGGGACTCTAGCTAGTGATCAAACTAATAGTTATAATTATGGTTGTCAGTTTCTCGCTAATAAGTTCTTTGGGGGTTTACCCATTCCCCTTACTGATGTCATAAACAGTGACTAAGCAAGGCAGGTTTTCACATGATTTACAGTTGTGAGTTATAGGGTTTAGTATTTTACATGACAATGTGATAGTGTGTTATTTCTTTGTTATGATTGGTTTATTGTTTTTACATAACTCACGATTGTGGTTATATGATTATGACTTTTGCACATAAGTCATAGTTATGAGTCATGGGTTTCACTCATGTGACACTAGTTGCGCACATGATATGTATATAGTATTTTGATTAGTTATTGGATTATTGCGCAGTGACTCATCAGAGTCAGCTGAGGGATTTCACACTATGACTCACTATAAGTTAAAGGGGTATGTGACAAGAAGTTATGAGTCATGGGGGTTAGGGTAGCGGGAAGAACAGGTATAAAAAGGGGTCCTTACGACCTCTTGGTTGAATCACGAACCATCTCCTCTACACCTCCGGCGATTGAAATCTCAACACCACGAGAAATCATCGTCAACATCCTTTCTCCAACGCACTCTCAGTGAGCTGCACCCCCCCCCTATGATAGATTCGGACTTGGGCACCCGTTTCTTAGGGCCTGTCCCATCCCCCTCTTCGCTTTTGTTTCGCGTCCTCGCTTAGCATTTGCACGGTCGGCAACACCCTCGCGTCCATGTTACAGACGGCTGGGATCACGGTTCGCAGTAAGAGAAAACTTTTCACGAGGCCACGGTCGATTTCTCTACTCTCTTCGATTACGTTTCGCTTGAGGCTGCCTAGTCAGACACGCACACGTTTCCGATAGTTCCTACGATACTTGGGTCTACCCCTCCTCTCCTCCGCTTGGTTTCGTCCCGTGGCTCGGTTACAGCCAAACATCCTCTCATTAGCTGGCACTCTTACTGCCACTTCCCCTGGGTTCACCCCTTCCCCGTGGCTCGGCTCGGCCACAGCCCTCGGTTACGCTCGGTCATGGTATTGCACTGCCTCCTTGGACGATGTCAACGCCTTGGGTTACGGAGTAATGTGATGGATTTGCTTGGGTTTAGCGTTTACTGTCCCCCCGTTCTGTGTTCTGTAGTTATTGGCTGAATTTTCACGGTCGGGTTTCTGTTAGAGTACTCTGGGATATTAATGTGGTTTCTTTTGTTCAACGTCAAGGGGGAGTTTTCGGGTCCGGTTTTCCTGTTGTCTCCTGCTTGTCGTGTTTGATGATTTATTTCTGTTGTCTACTTAGCCGATAGGGGTTTTTTTGTCTTCGCGGCGAGATCGTGCGGTTGGTTCCATACCAGAGGGACTTGGGATGATGGTTTTTTCCGGTGGTCCGAGGTGGATTTCTTTTCACAGAGGGTTTTTGCTTTACCATAGCTACCGCTACATGTAGTCGTTGTTCCCTGTAGTAGTTAAAATACAATCGCACATGATACAAAAAAAAAAGAAAAAAAAAAAAAAAAAAAAGAAAAAGACCTCTTGGTTAAACCACGAACCATCTCCTCTACACACCCGGCGATTGAAATCTCAACACCACGAGAAATCATCGTCAACATCCTTTCTCCAACGCACTCTTAGTGAGCTGCACCCCCCCCCTATGATAGATTCGGACTTGGGCACCCGTTTCTTAGGGCCTGTCCCATCCACCTTTTCGCTTTTGTTTTGCGTCCTCGCTTAGCATTTGCACGGTCGGCAACACCCTCGCGTCCATGTTACAGACGGCTGGGATCACGGTTCGCAGTAAGAGAAAACTCTTCACAAGGCTACGGTCGATTTCTCTACTCTCTTCGATTACGTTTCGTTTGAGGCTGCCTTGTCAGACACGCACACGTTTCCGATAGTTCCTACGATACTTGGGTCTACACCTCCTCTCCTTCACTTGGTTTTGTCCCGTGGCTCGGTTACAGCCAAACATCCTCTCATTAGCTGGCACTCTTACTGCCTCTTCCCCTGGGTCTCCCCCTTCCCCGTGGCTCGGCTCGGCCACAGCCCTCAGTTACGCTCGGTCATGGTATTGCACTGCCTCCTTGGACTATGTCAATGCCTTGGGTTACGGAGTAATGTGATGGATTTGCTTCGGTTTAGCGTTTACCGTCCCCCCGCTCTGTGTTCTGTAGTTTTGGCTGAAATTTCACGGTCGGGTTTCTGTTAGAGTACTCTGGGATATTAATGTGGTTTCTTTTGTTTTTATGTTAAGGGGGAGTTTTCGGGTCCGGTTTTCCTGTTGTCTCCTGCCTGTCGTGTTGGTGATTTATTTCTGTTGTCTACTTAGCCGATAGGGGTTTTTTGTCTTCGCGGCGGGATTCTGCGGTTGGTTCCATACCAGAGGGACTTGGGGTGATGGTTTTTTCCGGTGGTCCGAGGTGGGTTTCTTTACACAGGGGGTTTTTCCTTACCATAGCTTACCGCTGCACGTAGCCTTTGTACCCCGTAGTTGAATACAATCAAAGCGCATGATATAAAAAAAAAAAAAAAAAAAAAAAAAAGACCTCTTGGTTGAACTCAACACCACGAGAATTCATCGTCAACATCCACCTCCCGCACTCTTAGTGAGCTGCAACTCCCTATGATAGATTCGGACTTGGGCACCCGTTTCTTATGGCCTGTCCCTACATCCTCTCAAGTTTTTGCTTCGCGTGTTCTCCTGGCTTCTTCACAGTTGTCTCGCGTTCTCGCTTAGCATCTACACGGTCGGCAACCCCTCGTCATACCTGCGTTTCGTCGTTTAGCTTCGGGCGATCTGTGAAGTAGCGGCACTGGTGGCCCTGCCTTCTGGTATTGCACTCTCTCCTGAACGTTTCGGTCGGTACGGTCGCATCGCGAAAAATCGTGACCCCTTGGTGGTCCTCGTCTCCTGTGTCACTGTCCTGGGTCTACCCCTCCTCTCCCCCGCTTGGTTTCGTCCCCTGGCTCGGTTACAGCCAACACCCCCCCGCACGCCGTCGGCCTACCTTTAGGCCGGCGCACCTCCCCTCCTCACGCTCGGCGGCCTGCGCCACCAGCACCTTTCCGCCACTTGCGCCTTAGACTCGTGGACTCCCTCGGCTCCCCCCGCCACACGCTATCCCATTAGCCCCGACTACCTGGCCTATATGGCCCCGGTACTATTACCCTCGAGTATCGCTATGGATCTTTGGTTTTCTCCTTGGGATCGGCAAACGTTCTAGTGACGGATGGGCTTTCTCTTGGTTTGATTTCCTACGGGTTTTGGTATTTCTGGTTTGGCTCACTGTCGGGTTGTTTCTTGGGTTTTTCGGTAGATGTTTTTTGGCTTTTGTGGTTTTCATGTATTATATTTTGTTGCTGTATTCAGCGCCCGGGCGCTTGGTGCGGGTTTTAGACCAGGGGTTTTGCCCCACGGTTTCCACCGCCTCGACGAAGGGCTGGACTGTAGTGGAGGTTTGTTGCGGCCATATCCATTGCGGATGTATGCTATTTTTGTACCTTAAACAAAATTTAAAATATGATAAAAAAAAAAAAAAAAAAAAGAAGACCTCTTGGTTGAACTGTCAGTTCCATCCACCTCCCGCACTCTCAGTGAGCTGCACTCCCCCCTATGATAGATTTGGACTTGGGTGCCCATTTCCTAGGGCCTGTCCCATCCTCTTCTTCACTTTTGTTTTGCTTTTCTCGCTTAGCATTTGCACGGTCGGCAACACCCTCGTGTCTATGTTACAGACGGCTGGGATCATGGTTTGCAGTAAGAGAAAACTTTTCAACAGGCTACGGTTGATTTCTCTGCTCTCTTCAATTACGTTTCGCTCGAGGCTGCCTAGTCAGACACGCACATGTTTCCGATAGTTCCTATAATACTTGGGTCTACCCCTCCTCTCCTCTGCCTGGTTTCATCCTGTAGCTCGGTTACAGCCAAACTTCCTCTCATTAGCTGGTATTCTTACTGCCAACGGTACCACCCATCCCCGGCGGCAGGCTCGGTTGTACCCCTTGGTTAACCTCAGTCATAGTATTGCACTGTCTCCTTGGACGATATCAACGCCTTGGGTTATGAAGTAATGTAATAGATCTGCTTGGGTTTAGCGTTTACTGTACTCCTGTTCTGTGTTCTGTAGTTTTAGCTAAATTTTGACGGTCGGCTTTCTTTTAGAGCACTTGGGATATGAACGGAGTTTCTTTTGTTACTTTGTTTTAGAAGGGGAGGAGTTTTCGGATCCGGTTTTCCTGTTGTCTCCTGCTTGTCATGTTGGTGATTTCTCTCTATTGTCTCCTTAGCCGATGGGGGTTTTTTGTCTTCGCGGCGGGATCGTGCGGTTGGCTCCATATCAGAGGGACTTGGGATAATGGTTTTTTCCGGTGGACCGAGGAGGATTTCTTTACACAGGGGGTTTTTCCTTACTATAGCTAACGCTGCACGTAGCCTTTGTACCCCGTAGTTGATAATCAAAGCGCATGATACAAAAAAAAAAAAAAGACCTCTTGGTTGAACCAAAGGGCTTCTTTCCAAGATGGACAACCACAGGTGTCAATTTCAGAGATGGGTCACAAATTGTTTTCGCTCTACTATGCTCTCCGTCCTGGCAGCGGGAGCCTGCCTTCCTCCTCTATATATTCTCCTCAGTCATAAACAACACATGGCCGCTCTTTGCCTCATTTGCTCGCCACCCACTGTTAATCCTCCTGCTGCTTGGCTAGCTCCAACCTTCCTCTTAATTATCAGATACAGAGCTAGGTATTCCTACCGGCACCTCTGCACTCGGCTCCCTCCAAATATTATGCCTCTGCTGTGGCAGTCTGCTTTACCAAAACTACCTGTTCGTACCCACCTGTCCATAGACGCCCTCTCTCATCTTGTTCTCCCCCTGCTTGATAGCCTCTCCTATGTTCCCCTTATCAATGGGTCGCTCCTCCCAGACTTACCGTGGCTCCTCTCTGATACTCTCATGAGATCCACTTTCAGGGCCCTGCAAAGGCACGCCCGTACCCTGATGATGGACTGCTGGAAGTTCTTCCACCCTCTTCCTGAATACTATAGTTTTCCTCTCACCCTGAGACCCCATCTGTTCATAGGACTACAGAAGTTTACTGCAGGCTGCATCCACCAAATAAGAGCCCAAAATAGCTCTCTAGCTGCCCATCCCTCTGCCTGATCCTGAATGGAGGTCTCTCTCATCTGCCCTTTGTGCAGCGAGGAAGATGAGACCTTCAACTATGCCATTCTTGGATACGAAACCAAGTCAGAACCCAGAGCCCACCTTCTCCAAGGTGTGCTCTCGGTCGGCCTGGATGCCCCTCTTTGGTCTTGGTTTGCATTACTTATTTCATTAGCTGAATTTATCTGAACAACTGCTACGAATTTTCCCCCTGATATGTTTCTCTCACGGGCACCTTCTCCAGTTTCTATAGTTTTTCCTTCTTCTCCCCCAGTTGTGGATTTATTTTCTTCCCCTCCTTTAAGGCACATTTGAGTATTTTTTCCTTACTATAAGTAATATATCTTTGAGATAGTTTATGATTTTTCTTGCAATGTTATACTATGGATTGTGACGTATCAAGTACTCGATACAGTTTGAAGAGTTGCAAAGTTTTTACTTTGTTATTTGTTTTTTTGGATTAAGGTTTTGTTTACGCCATAGCTAGTATGGCATGCGAGTTCTTGTATCTAACAATGAATACATGATATAAGAAGAAGAAAAAAAAAAGAGAAACAAAAAAAAGAGAAAAAACGACCTCTTGGTTGAATTTGTCACTCTATAAAGTAGCATGTTACGTTGCTTTGGGGTTTTTGAAAAATAATACCATTCTTTCAGGGTTCACACCAGGCGTGGATGGCTATATGCATATTGATATTTACACCCCCTTCGGATGCTTTGGAACCAACTTGCCTCGCTTCCGCCTAGCCAACCTTTATTCTCGCTCTAGGCACCCTCACCCTGACATGGTGCCACCCGATAGAATTTTTGTCCTCCTTGACTTCCCCTACCTGGTGGTGTCAACTTCAACATCCACAGCCCTACTACCGACCCACTCCATTTACCTTACTCATAAGAAGCAAAGACAGCTGACCCCTACTTCGAAAGGGCTGACAACCTGGGCTTCGTTTGTCTCAACACCCATGGGATATACACACGATACCCTCTTTCTGGCTTGCATAGACCTAGTGTTATTGATCTAGCCTTCGCCAACCCCCTCATAATTCCCGTCGCAGTCAGGTGGGATGCTGTGTCCCTCCCTGCCACAAGCTCGGACCATGTTCCCATCTCCATCACTCTAATACCCCCCCATAGGCACCCCCCTTCGTCAGCAGCAAAACAGCCTGCCCCCTGTGCCTCATGTTGTTGAGTTTTACGTTTTGGCACATCGTTCCTCCTATGATCACGATATTAAAAATCCCATTAGTTTGACTAAAGAAGATGATATTAATTCTGTTTTCTGCAAAATATGAGCAACTTTTATTAGGAACTCACGGACCTTTTACATACCGAAGTTGAGAAATTTGAGTTCATAACATACAACTTTGTAATGTAAAATGTCTATGAGGTATTGATAAAAATAGCTCATATTTTGCTAAAATTAAGTTTTGTATCTGATTATTGGGAGACACTATCGGAAGCATTATGATTAACCAGGGTCACTCGCGATTTGCCAAAACATAAAACTCAACAACATGGCTCACCGTGGAGCACAAAAGACAGATTTTCTCTTGCTGAAGATAACGGTTTATTTTATTCCACTGGCCCCCGGTTTGTTTTTTCCTAGTTTTGGCTGAGTTTTTACGGTCAGGTTTCTGTTAGAGTACTCTGGGATATTAATGTGGTTTCTTTTATTAGCTTATTAAGTGGGAGTTTTCGTGTCCAGTTTTCCTGTTGTCCCCTGCCTGTCTCATTTCATAATCTGCTCCTATTGTCTACTTAGCCTGTAGGGGCAGTTTGTTTTCATGGCAGGATCGTACGGTTGGATCCATACTAGAGTGACTTGGGATGATAGTTTTTTCTGGTGGTCCAAGGAGGATTTCTTTTCACAGAGGGTTTTTCTTTACCATAGCTTACTGCTTCACGTAGTCTTTGTACCCTAGTAGTAGTTAAAAACAAATGCACATTATCTAAAAACAATAAAATAAAAAAAGAGACCTCTTGGTTGAGCCACAAACCATCTCCTCTATACCTCTAGTGATTGAAATCTCAACACCATGAGTGATCATCGTCGGATCCATCACCCCCCCTGCATTCTCAATGAGCTGCTCCTTCCAGGGATACTGTTATGGGGGTAGCGTAATGGAGGAATTTTATTACCCTAAGGCCCTAATCGCTTATAGGTGTTTGGAGATAATTGTCTAGGGAGACAATGATTTTTTAAGATGAAATAATTGTGCGATAAAAGTTTGAAGTGATAACGTGTATATATTGTTAAGGTCTCTTCTCCGTTGCTTGTTGTTTGTATAAGCTGCGAAGACACCTCGATATTTATATTCCACGTCTGGGTGTTCGCGGGCTACATAATCTTTCTATAAAACTAAGTATCTCTTACTCTTCTTTCCGGCTTCAGCAGAAGTGCGAACCCTATCTGACTCTGAAAACCTCTGCACCCATACGCGACTTGTAGACACGTAAGAACTTTTATTCTACGATGGTGTGGACACCTCTCGTAGTGTTCGTACGATCTTTTATCCGAAGCGAATCAAGTTACGAATAATCACCCACGTTTGCTAATGCAGAGAGACTACCCGCTGAACCAAAGATGGCCAGTCTTCTTTTGTCAGCTCCGTCGGAAACCAGACTGCATGTGCGTCTTGCGGTTTCGTCTACTGGCATTATACGACTCTTGACTATGAATCGAACCAATGGTTACGAACATAGTTGTCAGTCTTATGCTAACAGGTCCTTTGGGGGTTCCCCGACCCCCTTCCTGGGTATAGACTATCCTTCTAGTACTGGGTGACTTTCCAGACTGAAGTGTCTAACTTTCACGCAGGTTTTGTCCCGTTACTTAATGACTACGCTTCGATCCAATATCTTCGAGGGCTTGTAACTTTATACGACGTCGTCCGATGCGGGTGCTTCCACCTGCATAAGGTAGAGGAAGACTTCCTCTCATATATCCTGCGAACAGGAACCGGTTGGACGGACGGCCGCGACGTATTCAGTGTTACAACATGGGTTATCTTGACTGTGGGTTTTGGTGAGGGGACACAACTCCCACGGCGACCAGTGTTGACCTAGTGGTCCAACGTCGGGGCCGGAGGGGGGTGAGTTGTATTTTTCCAAAGGAGATTTTTGCGCAAGGTAGGGTAACTTGTCCCTAATAATGTACCATGGAGCCCTGTGCCTAATATGAGCTCCCCTCTCCTAAGTTCCGTCCCGGATACTTTCTCAGTCTGTAACTACTAATTTATATTCCTTTTCGAGCTCAGCATGGTAGGGGTAAAAACCACAAGCGTTTACTTGTCCACCCGTGGAAAACCTCTCGCATACTACTCGACTTCTTCTATGCCCGGCATGTCCGGATTTTCCCTATGAAACTTATCCACCTCTTCTCTGGCGTTTGCCAACCCCTCTGGTGGCTCCCAGGTATTTTCATCTTCAGCATAACCTTTCCATTTTACAAAATATCGAAGTTCTTTAAACTTCTTATTTCTGCACCGAACCTTTCTTGTATACGAGATGACCTCGCTTTTTATAATCCTTTCAACTTCCCACTCGAGGTCCCCTTCAACATCTTCGGGTTCGAGTGGTCATTGGTCTCGGTTCAGTCGATGAGAAACCTGATAAGGCTCAAGCAGCGAGACGTGAAATACTGGGTGGATTTTCCAGCGAGGCGAGATTTCCAATTTGTATGCTCTGTTCCCACTTTTTTCTAATACTTTAAAGGGGCTATAAAGCTTTGGACTTAGCTTCTACGAGGGGTGTTTGGTTCTGATGTTCTTTGCGTTTAGCATTACCAAATCTCTGACATCGATGTCTGGCTGAGGAGTCGCCTTTCAATCGTAGTATTTTTTCATCGCTTCTGGGGTTTCATTTAACGTCTGTTTGGCTTTGTCATGAATCGTCTGAATCCAATGTTTGTACATTGTCACGCCCGGATTTTTAGCTTCTCTTTCTTTCATCCATTCTATCTGTGGGTGGAAACCATAGTTGGCGAAGAAAGGCGTAATCTTGTGTGCTGCTGCCTTGGAATTGTTGTAGGCGTGTTCGGCTACTGGTAATAGCTGATACCAATCGTCCTGGTCGTAATTAACGAAGTTTCGCAAATATCCTTCCAGTACTTGATTGGTTCGTTCAGTTTGACCGTCCGTCTGTGGGTG
The DNA here is from genome assembly GCA_003070745.1 of Tuber borchii. NCBI lineage: Eukaryota > Fungi > Ascomycota > Pezizomycetes > Pezizales > Tuberaceae > Tuber > Tuber borchii. The sequence goes on from NESQ01000426.1 coordinate 47,673, forward strand.
ATAAGCCGTCGACATTCGTCTTTTAATTCCTAGAGCCTTGCACAGTGATTCCCAGAATTCGCCTGAAAATTTTGCATCCATATCCGAAATGATTTCGGTAGGGAGCCCGTGAAGCTTCCAAACTTCTCGAAGGAAGGTGTCCGCTACGTCTTTCACGGTCGCGTCTCTCTTTAAGCTGATAAAGTGTGCCATTTTGGTAAAGCGGTCTACTACTACCATGATTTGAGTATGTCCTTGAGACTCTGGGAGTTGGGTAATGAAGTCGGTCGAGATTGAGGTCCACGCGGCATAGGGGACTTCTAGGGGTTGGAGTAACCCATATTTCGCATGTCTTGGGGATTTGTTATATTGACAGTGGTCACATGATCTGACATAGTCATTAACCCAGTCCGTCAGTTTTTCCCAATAGAAATCCCGCTTGATGATCTCGATTGTCTTTTCTTGTCGAAAATGTCCCGCTACCTTGGAGTCATGGCATCCTTGTGCGATCTCGGTCAGGATGTCCTCGTTCGAAGGGATGAATAGTCTTCCCTTGTAATAAAGCAACCCGTCTTCCATATCCCAATGTTTCGGCATGTCTTCCGCTTTTTTTTTTAATCAGCGCAGTTTTTCCTTTCTTCTCGTCCAGTCCTCGTCTTCTTTTCCTGCTAGCCTGACTTGGTTCAGGAATTCGTCATTCATCGTCCGGAGTCGTATCGCTGCAACTATTTCAGTCGATAGCATTGTTTTTTCTTGTGTCAGGCGTGGATGAGAGCCAATGTCTTCCTCGTCAAAGTATTCGTTTTCTTGTCGGTTAGCATATAGCATGCTTACCATGATTTCGCTCTCTTGTACTTTGACGAGTCTTTTGATAGACATGTCGGTTGATCCAAATCCTTGGCTGCCGAGTTCTGTCTCATCTAGCTGGTCGACTTCTATAGCCTCGGTTTTCTCAATCTTTTCGACGATGAGCTGTGCTATGCAATCGCCCCTTTTGAACAGTCAGTCTATTTCTGTATTGTTTCGGAGGATTACTCTGACTTCTCTAGTATAGTCAGCATCAATGACTCCTCCTCCTACTGCTATTCCGTTATTGCTAGCCATTCCACTTCTTGCCGCTAACCTTGCATAGGGTCCCTTAGGAAGTCCTATCGCTATTCCGGTTTTCACCATCATCTGTCCTCGTGCGGGTATGATACCCTCGTCTAATGCGCATATGTCATGTCCTGCCGCCAGCTTAGAGCCTTTTGTCTGGGTAATTGCTTCTTTGGACAGTCTTTTTATTCGTAGCCGGTTTGTCGCCAACATCTTTCTTGATACCGGGCTGATTTCTAATTTTTTCTTTTGTGATATAATTGAAACCTGGAAATGTTCTGGCATTAAAATTGACTGTTCTCGATACGTAGCTCCCCCTTCAGGGCGGTACTCCGGCCGCCTGCTTAAAGCATCTGGTTTGCCTCCTTTGGTTCCTGGTCGGTAGACAATTTTGAAATTGAAGTTTGCCAGCCATTGGGCCCATCGGATTTGTCGAGGGTTCCAGACTTTTGTCGTTAAAAAATATTGGAGGTTCTGATGGTCGGTAAATACGGTGACTGGTTCTTCGGCTCTGACTAGGTAGTGTTTCCATTCCCTGAATGCTTCAAGGATTGCTAAAAGTTCCTTATCGTGGATCTCATAGTTTCGTTCGGCGTTGTTGAGCTTTCGGGAGTGGAACGCCACTGGGTGTAATCGTTTCCCAAGATATTGTGACAATACGCAGCCTAGAGCGACGTCACTGACGTCGGTCTCCACCACTGTCTTTCTATCTGGGTAGAAATGTGCTAGGATTGGTGCGGTTGTGAACCTCCTTTTTAGCTCTTCACAGGCTTTTTCTTGCTCCTGTCCCCATTAAAAAGGCATTTTCACCCCTTTTTCTTGATTTTTTAGGGTATCGGTTATTGGTTTACATATTCTAGAGAAGTTTTTTATGAACCTTCGGTAGAAATTTGCAAATCCAATAAAGATTTGTACCTCTTTGACTGATTTAGTGGCCTTCCATCCCATAATACTTTCCACTTTCCGCTCGCTCATTGTTACCCCTTCCGTATTTACAATGTATCCCAAGAATTCTACCGTCTTGACGTGAAACACAGATTTTTTCAGAGAGATTACAAGATCATGTTGTTCTAATCTTGCGAGTACTTTCTTGACCAAATCTTCGTGTTCCTTAAGACTTTTTGAATAAATTAGTATATCGTCTAGATAAACTACTACTCTATGGTCTAGGAATTCTCTCAGGATTTCATTCATCATAGCTTGAAAGGTGGCCGATGTGTTGACTAGACCAAACAGCATGACTTTGTATTCGTAATGGCCATATCTTGTCTGAAAAGCGGTTTTCCATTCGTCGCCCTTTCGAATTCCTATGAGGTGATAGCCATCTTTGAGGTCTAGCTTAGTGAAGATCTGGGCTCCGGCGACTCGTTCTCTTAGTTCTGTCATGAGCAGTAAGGGATATTTATTTAGGATGGTAAGCTTATTGAGCTGTCGGTAGTGGACACATAATCGTAACCTTCCGTTGGGTTTTGGGACAAACAGGATTGGCGCCCCAGCGGGAGACTTGCTGTGGACTATTTTTCCTTGTGCCAGCATTTTCTTTAGGTATTCGTCTAATTCCTTTAATTGGTATGCTGACATCGGATATACCGGTCCCCACGGCGTGTGGCTCCTTCTTTTAAGTCGATAGGATGATCGTAGGTTCGTCTGGGTGCCAACATCTCCGCTTTTTCCTCTTCAAATAACTCCTTGTATTGCCAATATGGTTTTGGCAGACTTTCGAGCTGTACTTCATCCTTGAAGGTTGTCCCAATTCTTCAACTACTCTGCTTCTTCGTCAAATGCCACCGTCTCGTCCCATTCGAACATATCTAGTATTCCTTATCTTCGACATGGGCGAGGCATTTGGGGCTATCAAAACTCCATTGGCTTGGAGCTTGAATATTCGAGATGGGGTGTTCCTGATGCCACCATCCGAATGGTATAATCATGTCATAGTTTCCTGCATCGGCTATTTCGCAGGAAACCTCAGTCGTGTGTCCGTTTTTCCAATTTCTAATTTTATTGGATGAGAGAAATATTTCCTCTGTAGAGGAGATTTCGCCATTGAAGGCCGTGATTTGTAAAGGTTATCCCTTACTTCGTAGGGTATTTTGAGCGTTCGTGCGGTTTCTGGTTCAGTAGGAAGATGTTTGATCCTGAGTCTAGCAGAACTCGTATCTTATGGCGTTGTTCGTTTAGTTGTATAAAGGCATTGCCTTCAGGGCAATCGTAATGCTTTGGGTTTGGCTTAACTCGCTTCGGGGCTGGGCCCCTATCTTCGATAAATCTTTTCATGATAAGTAGAGTGACTTTTATTGGTAACTAGAGTGGTTTGTTACCGTGCCCGCACAGTTTCGGCTCTTGAAGCCTCCTCAGACAAACTTGTGTAAGAGTAACTATGCTAAACTATCCTATGTACATGCTTGTCGCCTCATCAAATATTTTTGAAAATCTAAATAATTTTGCTAATATTGAGATTTGAACGCAAGACCTTCGGCTAACCGCCAAGTTAAAACCGATTAGGATATCCTCTCAGCAAGTATTTTGCAATATAAACAAACTTGTTTTTTGAATCGGGCAGCCCACTACTAGCGGTCTTTACCTCCTGCCGAGGAGTTCCCATCCAAAGGGGTGGTTCGCTTCATTCTGGTACTTCTCTAGGATCTGTCGCCACTAGGGTGCGCTTCCCTGTATGGTGGTCTTAGTCCCGTGTGTTTCCATACCAGCTTCGGCGAGGAATCCACCATACCTCCTCCTCTCCTCCAGCCCGAGCCCATTTGTCCTCATGTGACGGGAAGGGTCCTGACGGACGTACACGCCAACTCTGAGGGTCCATTTGGGGTCGCGCCTTCGGCCGACAAGACCACTTGATATGTGTCTTGTTATGGTGCAACCCTTAGCACTTGTGGGTTTGTTTCCTCATGGGCGGCCCTATTGCTTGTCTTTTTATCCTGTCTCCGGGAACTATTACTCAGGTGACATATGCCGGTGCCTCTTACCCACTCGTCGACCGTATCCTGTAGCGAAAGCCGTGCTTTTCCTTTCCAGCCGTCTTTGTCCCTTAAGGATTGATACTATCTTAGATAGTCCCTAGGGTCCCCCCGGCTGATACTCGAATTCTCGCGGTTCGCTTGCTGGATATCGAAGTAACTTCGTCTTTCTCAATTTTCTCTGGTTTTGACTAAGTACCTTGACCTTCTTCTCGTAGTTTCTATTAACCCACCGGGCTCTAAGTCGGCACTCATACCCTTACGGAGGCTCGCTTTTTAGAGTGTCCCCTTCGAGTTCCATCTCAAGGACTTCTTCAGAGGTTTGGTTCCGGAATTGATGGTCGACTACCCACTTGCCGTCGCCAGTGGTGCCTGAGAGCTCTGATAGCTCGTTCTCGTCATCGTTAAAGGTCCAGTCAGGGGCCTTTGACTCGGCTGTCGCGAGTTTTCTCCTCGGCTATCATCAGCCACGGCGGCTACCCGAGGTCTATTTGGACGCGGTGGCTGATTGAATCGTCGGGTTGATTTCTTCTTAGGTTGGGATTCCGAACGTCTGATCCTTACTGCGTTGACCTTGATTTCCTTCTGACATTATTTCCATCCATGGCATGACAGTGTACATCTTGTGCACTGGCCCGCAGCTTTCCATTCGTCGATGGTAGACTGTTCGATCCACTTGTGAGCATCTGCCCATACCCTATACATTATCTTTTGCCTCGGCGCCGCCTTCTCTTTCTTCTCTTTCCTCTTCGCCGCCTGCCCCTTCTGATACTCTGCTTTTTCTTTAGCTGAGTATTGTTTCTGGTTTTTTCGTCGTCGAATTCGTGCGTCTTCGTCTCGTCTTCGTTTCCCACTTGAGGCCGATCCCGGGCTGCTACCTTTTAGACCTTGTCTTTCTTTGAAATCCTCCTGGGCTCATGTCGCTGTTCGAACAGCTTCAAACCATTCTTAGTCGAGGATATATTCTTGCATTGACAATGGTCGGAGCGCTTCGGCCGGGAGGTGATCTTCAATAATTTTCCTCACGCGACCCGGACATCTTGACATGGATGTTGAGGTTTTCCATCTCTAAAAGGTACTGGTTTATGTCGCCCTTGTATTTGACGTTTTCCATTGGATCGGAGGGATTTTTCGGCCTCATGTGTGGGACCAAAGCGTCGCTTGACTTGTTCGGCGAAAACTTCCCATAGGTCATAACCTTCTTGCTTGGTAGCCCAAGCTCTCCAGTCATTCCTTTCGGTAGGCGATGGTGAAAGGTGCAACTTGTTTCCTTCCATTTTGCTAAGAGCGTAGGTGATTCGATCCGACTCTTTTTTCCACTGCCACTTGTTTCGTTTGAAGTAGTCTCGACAGGCGATTAACCAAAGTTCCACATTCTGGCTGTCTCATGTTTGTAAACAAAAGGGGCTTGAGCTGGTCGACTTGATGTTTTCCTATGCCTGCCCATTATTTTGCGAGCTTTCGGATAGCATTCTCTTGACATCGTCTGAGTCTTCATCGTCTTCCGACTCATCACTATCATCTGAGGGGGATCTCCATCTCCACCACCTCCGGCGGCGGTCCCCCTCCTCTGCCGTCTCCACCCTGTTGGTCTCCTTCTCCTGCTGGGCCTCCAGCCACTCTTGGTCTCTTGGTGGTTGCCGTCACCGTTTCCCCTCCTGCTGCCGCTGTCGTGTCAGGTGTAGGGTCTGACTCCTTCTGCTTCCCTTTGACCTGTCTCAATAAACCCTGAGCGTCTCCTGCATTTCAGCTAGCTGGGTAGCTTGTCTATTTCGCGCTTGTCTTTCCTGTTCGAGCTGTCGATCAGGTTTCCGAGCTCTTGTCGGTGCTTGGCTTTTGCCTCTTCCAGAGCTCTATCTAGCATCTGATCTCGGTAAACGAAGCTGAGCCATCCCCTGCAATAGCGCTTGCTAACTGAGAGCTGACATTCTCGTGGCGGGTTTGTCTTTCTCTTGTGCTGTCAACCTTTCGTTTAAGGCTTGCTGGGCACTGTAGCCTGGCCTTAACTAATTCTATGAGGCGTCTATTTTGGTGAATTCGGCCTCGACGAATCGTCTCCCCTGAGCTAGTAGTTGTCTAACTTTGAAAGCTCCTGGGCCGCGTTTTGGGCTTCGGGGGTGAGCACATTAAAGGCTAGATGCTGGGCATCTATGCTGTGGGCTAAGTGCGGAACGAAAACATTTAGGAGCTCGCATACTCGAATTAAGCGGATTTCTCCTTCTGCAGAGGGGGCAGGATTTTGGGTTGATCCGAGAAGGTCTGGCTTGGACCTTTGTCTTGCCATGAACCCTGAGCCGCTGCCCGGATTCTCAGAGGGTTGTCTGGAGTGATGGTGTTATGGGGGTAGCGTAATGGAGGAATTTTGTTACGCTAAGGCCCTAATCGCTTATAGATGTTTGGAGATAATCGTCTAGGGAGACGAATGATTTTGAAGATAAAATAATTGTGCGATAAAAGTTTGAAGTGATAACGTGTATATATTGTTAAGGTCTCTTCTCCGTTGCTTGTTGTTTGTATAAGCTGCGAAGACACCTAGATATTTATATTCCACATCTGGGTGTTCGCGGGCTACATAATCTTGCTATATAACTAAGTATCTCTTACTCTTCTTTCCGACTTCAACAGAAGTGTGAACCCTTTCTGACCCTGAAAACCTCTGCACCCATACTGTTATGGGGGTAGTGTAATCGAAGAATGTTATCACGCTAAGGCCCAAATCGCTTTGAAGTGTTTGGAGATAATCGTCTAGGGGGACGAATGGTTTTTAAGGTAAAATAATTGTGCGATAAAAGTTTTTGAAGTAGTAAGGTGTATATATTGTTAAGGTCTCTTCTCAGTTGCTTGTCACGCTCCGCGCCCTCTATTTTCCTGACCATAGCTTTTACAACACCACAGTTTCTAGAGCACGATCCCCACCCTCACCTCTTTGTCTACTTTCGACGGGCTTCACGCCCCCTTACAAATTGCAATGGAGCCCCTTGGGCCCCCCATCTCGCTCTTCCAGCCCCACGCTGGGCCCTCTTCTGTTACTCCTTCTACCTCTGAGATCTCCTCTGAGGCCCGCTTTCTGGCCTGACTGTTCTCGCGAACCCGTTCCCTCATCAGCTTCACCTCCGAACAACTGCCTTCGCGGACCCCCCAGGAATGCGACAATCTCTCGGTTGGCGAGAGCTCCATTCTCCCCTTGTTGTGTGCCTCCCTCCACGCGGTCAACTCACTCGGCTCCCAGTTGGAGGAGCTCCGCTCATCAGTCCATGACCTGCAGTCTCAGGTCGCTAATTCCTCCCCTAACGAGCAACTCCGTGAGGTCCGGGATGCCATCCGGGACCTATCACATAGGATGGTCGCCACCCCTGCCGCAGTGGCCCCCAGAAAGGGGCTCGTCCTCCTCACCCAGCCCCTCCTCCCGCTCACCCTGGTCCCTCGGGCCCTTCCCCCTCCTACCCTCCTCCGAGGCCTGCCCCCCCCCCTCCTCATGCCCCCCCCCAAGCAAAATCATACGCCCTGGTCATTCATGGTGGTACCTCTGAGTTCGATGCCGCGGTCCGAGCCAACAAGGCCAAATCCAAGGCGAAGGGTAAGAATTCTCCCAACAGCACCTCTGCTAACAAGGTCGCAGTGGCCGCACAGGATGCCTCCCCAAAGGGTCCTGCCCCTCTCCCCAGCGCTGCTAGAAGGTTTTTCACCCCTCGTTCGACCCATTGTCCCCACCCCCAGGAATCCTCCATTCGTGTTCGCTTTCCCGACATTGCTGCTTCTGTTCTACGAGAGGCCGGCTCTGATCTCCTAAGATCCTTTAGAGTCTCGGTAAGCCCGAAAGGCGCCGTCTCTCTCACTGTTGCCGACCCTCTTGTCCCCGCTTCTTATTACGCTCCTTTTTTTGAGCCTTCGCTGCGAGCCTCAACCAGTCCTTCCCAGTCAATGACAATCCCTGGGAACACTTCCGCTACGCCCCCACTGATGTCCAGTTTGCCATCCATGGCCTCCCCATGGACACCCACCCTGACCCAGATGAGGAACTTCACCCCCTTCTACTGGCCGGTGTTGACAACGCCAAAAACCTAATTATCACTAGCTCCCGTTTCCTCAATGCTGACCGTGAAGCTAGAACTAACGGGAAAAAAGCCTTTTCTGTTGTCGTCCATGTCCCAGCGGACCTGGCATGGCGCATGACCGACCCTGCCCGCATCCTCCTCTTTGGCGATAATCGTGAAGTCAAAAGGGCCTACTCCTCCAACACCCAAAGCCAGTGTTTTAACTGCTGGAAGTTTGGGCATCTAAAACCTCTGGGCAAAGAATCAACCATCTGCCAGCTCTGCGGTGGCCCTCACTCCAAGGCCGACCATCGTTGCTCCAATCCCAACTGTCCTAAAGAGGGCAATCTTCGCCCCATCCTTGGATGCTGTATAGCCTCTCCGGCAAAATGCCCAAACTGCCACGGCCCTCACTCCGCCAGGGACAGGGATTGCCGCGAATGCCCCCCCACTACCCCCACCGCTACAGCCCCAACTGATGCCTCCGACCCCATGGATACCTCAGAGTGGGCCCCCCCTCCCCCCCCTCCCCCCCCTCAAGACCCGGCGCCTAGCACCCCCCAACCCAGGCCTGTCCCCTCGGGGACTGATCCTCTTGCTACCCCCAAGCGGATGCCGTCCTTTTCATCCTACCGTCCTCCCTCAAGGTCTGGTCGTCCACTCCCCGATGTGGACCCCAGCCCCTCCCCCGCCCCTAGAGACACTTCGGCCTCGCGCCGGTAGATGTCCAACACCCCGCTCGATAACCCGAGGGGGCCGGCCCCCCTCCGCTCGCTTCATCTCGTTCAACACAACTGCTTAGGGAGCTGGAATGTGTTTCTTTCTTTGTTTAATTCTTTTGCAGATTCCCCCAATTGCCCGGCCATAGTGGCCCTTCAAGATCCCCCCTTCTGGAAGGGTCGCCTTCCGTCTTTTCAAGGTTTTGATAGTTATTTTCCTTCTTCTTCATCACCCAAACCTAAGGTTGCGTTTTATGTTTCCCTGGCTTTCCAAAAAGAAGTCTCTGTCCTCCCCTGCTCTGTGGATAGGGCGGATGTGTTCTCACTTGATGTGTTTTCTAATGACTTGTTTGGTGTTGGGTTTCCTTCATTTCGTATTTTGAACCTGTATAATCTCCCTGGCAAAAGGAGGGGTGACGTGTCCCTGTCGCCTCATGTCGCCTTCCCCTCCTCCTCGCTCCCCTTTCTGGTAGTGGGAGATTTTAACATTCACCATCCCCTCGCAGATCCCTCTCGTCGCCACTCCCAGCAGGAGCTGGCTTTGTCCTTTCCTTTCTTTCAAAGAGCATCTGAACTGGGCTTTTCTCTTCTAAATACCCAGGGGGTCTTTACGAGGTTTCCCCTAGGTGGCTCTGTGAGACCCTCCGTTATTGATTTTGCGTTTTCTTCCTCCCTGTTGCGTCCCTTCATTCAAAGTTGGGATACGCTACTACCCTCCACTGGCTCAGACCATGTTCCCATTTCGGTTTTTTTGCAGCACCCCAAACTGCACCCTCCCCCCCCCGCCCCCAACTGGCTGCTGACAGACTGGGTGTCCCTCTCCCCCCTCCTGGACGCTCTTGTTTTCCCTCCCCCTCCGGTGAACCCCCCCGCTGCGCCCTCGAGGCTTGGTTTGATTGCGCCCTCGGGTCAGTCACCTCGCTTTTGATCAGCCACACCCCATTCTCTCTTCCCTCCAGCAGGTCCAAACCGTGGTGGTCTCCACTACACTCAATCCTCCGTCGCGAATACTACTCTGCATCCCACAAAGACAGGGCCTCCCTCATACCAGAAGATAGGAAGGCGGCTAGGCTCTCCAAGAATGGGTACTTCAAGGCGATCAAGAACGCTAAGAACTCTCACTGGAGATCCCTCCTGGCCGAAGCCACCCCACGCTCCATATGAACAGTCAAGAAATTCTCCCTAGGCCGTCCCGTCTCGCGCTTCCCGTCCTTCCCAGACGCCGTCACTCGGTCGGATATCAACTCCTCGCTCCTGACTCACTTTTTCCCAACTCGTCCCACTCCCTCTCTACCAGCCAATCTCCACCCCTTCAGCAACGCCCCGACCCTCACCTTGGAGGAGGTCGCCGCTACTTTTTCCAAGTGCTCTCCGTCCTCCGCTCCGGGCCCGGATGCCATTCCCTACTCCGTGTGGAAGGCCCTTCATAAAGCCTCCCGTCACATTCTAACCACCCTCCTGGCCCCGCTCCTGCTATATGGCCACCACCCTGCCTCCCTCAAACGAGCCCACGGCGTAGTTCTTGACAAGCCTGGAAAGGCCTCCGACGACTCGCCGGCCTCCTTCCGCATTATCATCCGCCTAGAAACCGTCTCCAAGATCCTCGAGAGGATCGTCGCCTCCCGCCTCTCCGCTGTCGCCCGATTCCAAGGGCTACTGTCCCCCAATCAATTTGGCTCCCTCCCAACCCTCTCTTCCTTCGATGCCTGCACCTCAATGGTGGACTCCGTCCGCACCCTTCAGAGGTCCCGCAAGAAAGTTTCCTCCCTCTTCCTCGACATCAAAGGTGGCTTTGACAATTTCGATGTTTCTATCCTCTGCTCCCTTCTTCGCAGGAAGATGGTAAACCGCTACTTGATTTCCTGGGTTTTTTCCTTTTTGACAGACAGAAGATGTTGTTTGTTATTTCAGGGATGCCCCAAGGTTTTTTCTTCTGTTACCGTGGGTACTCCTCAAGGGTCCCCCATCTCTCCTTTGTTGTTTGTTATTTATGTTTCTTGTTTACATGTGGCAGTTCCCAGAGGGGTTATTTTGTCTTATGTTGATCATTTTTCTATTACTGTTGCTTCTTCTTCCTACCGTACCAATGTTAGGCTGCTTCAGAGGACTTTTGGTGTCATGAAAGCCAAAGCCACAGCAGTCAAGGTTGGTTTTTCCATTCCTAAGACGGAACTCATGCACTGGTGCACTCCTCACCAGAGGGACCACCCGAGCGATCCAAAACCCCCTCCTATTGCCCTAGATGGCCAGGTCTTCTTCCCCACCACCCAGCTTCGTTGGCTGGGTTACTGGTTCCTCCCCAATATCTCTACCACCGCCCACTTCTCCCGTCGCCTCGCCCTCTCCCAAGCTGCCTTCGCGGCCGGCAGGAGAATGTCAGGGTCTGGTTCCGGGGTCTCCCCACATCTCTGCCATAAGCTGGCATACTCGCTTATCTTCTCTATCCTTTCGTACGGGGCCGATCTTTTTGTCCCAACCAAAGGACTCCTCCAAAGGATGGATATCCACTGGCATCACGTCCAGAGATGGGTCACAAACTATTTCAGGGCCACTCCCACCATCATTTTTGCTGCGGAAGCTGCGCTTCCCCCCCTCTTAATTCTCCTAGCCCATAAACGCCATATGGCCGCCCTTCGCCTCTGTTGCTCTCCTCCTACCATCAACCCGGCGGCTGCCCGCCTTCACTCGTCCTTCCCCTCGGCCCTCCCAGATCGATCCGCAGAGAACCTAAGGGCTCTCTGTGTGGGCCTTGACCCCAATGTCAGGCCCCTCCTCTGGTCTACCCCCGAACGCAAACCCCCTGTCCGAACTCACCTGCCAGTCGACGCACTTGCTCACCTAGTCCTTCCCCTCATGGAAGGCTCCTCGCCTCTCCCCTTGCTGGGCTCAGCCCTGCTGCCGGATCTTCCGTCTCTCCCCCCAGAGCCCCTCATGCGGGCTTCTTACTCCATTCTCCAATGACGGGCCCGGACCATGATGTTAGACTCGTGGAAATCCACCACGCCGCCACCGGACTACTATTCTTTTCCTCTCTCCACGACCCCCCATCCCTTCATGGGCCTAGGCAAATTCATGGCTGGTCGAATTCATCCAATGCGGGCTCAGAAGAGCTATCTGGCCGCCCACCCCACCTGGTCCCAACCGGATCTCTCCCCCTCTGCCCCCTTTGTGGGGAGGAGAATGAGACTTTCAGCCACCCCGTCCTTCGCTGCGAACCCAAAGCTATCCCGTGAGCTGGCAACCTCCAGGGCGTGCTTTCCGTTGCGGCTGATGCCCCACTTTGGTTGTCCCCTCACCTCCTCCTAGGGCTCGCCTCTTATATCAATGAGACGTGCACAAATTTTCCTCCCACAATGGCCTCGTATGTCCTGTCGTCCCCGTTTTCAATGGTTTTTCCTTCGTCTCCAGCTGCCAGGGGCTTTTTCGAGTCATCTCCTTTACGACCCACTTGACTTAAAAGATTGGTTTTTTGTTTGAATTTATCCGTTATGATTTTTCTTATTAAGCATTTGTTAGTTTGATTTTACTTTTTGTGAAATTCCGTATGTTGGTATCATGTCGAGTACTTAACACTGTTTGGGGAAGATGTTTTGAAGTTTTTATTTTGTTATATGGTTTTTGGGATTAAGATTTTCTTTACGCCATAGCTAGCGCTGCATGCGAGTTCTTGTACCTTAACAATGAATACATGATATAAAAAAAAAAAGAAAAACTTCTCCGTTGCTTGTTATTTTGTATAAGCTGCGAAGACACCTCGATATTTATATTCCGCGTCTGGGTGTTCGCGGGCTACATAATCTCTCTATATAACTAAGCATCTCTTACTCTTCTTTCCGACTTCAACAGAAGTGCGAACCCTTTCTGACCCTGAAAACCTCTGTACCCATATGCGACTTGTAGACACGTAAGAACTTTGATTCTACAATGGTGTGAACACCTTTCGTAGTGTCCGTACGATCTTGTATCCGACGCGAATCAAGTTACGAATAATCACCCACGTTTGCTAACGCAGAGAGAGTACCCGCTGAACCGAAGATGGCCAGTCTTCTTTTGTCAGCTCCGTCGGAAACCAGACTGCATGTGCGTATTGTGGTTTCCTCTACCAGCATTATACGACTCTTGACTATGAATCGAACCAATGGTTACGAACATAGTTATCGGTCTTATGCTAACAGGGCCTTTGGGGGTTCCCCGACCCCCTTCCTGGGTATAGACTATTCTTCTAGTACTGGGCGACTTTCAAGACTGAAGTGTCTAACTTTCACGCAGTTTTTGTCCCGTTACTTAATGACCACTCTTTGATCTACTATCTTCGAGGGCGTGTAACTTTATGCGACGTTGTCCGATTCGGATGCTTCCACTTGCATAAGGTAGAGGTTCTTTTTTTTCTTTTTCTTTCTTTTATATCATGTATTCATTGTTATGGTACAAGAACTCGCATGCAGCGCTAGCTATGGCGTAAAGAAAACCTTAATCCCAAAACAAAGTAACAAAGTAAAACCACACCCATTCATCTCCAAGCTGTGTCAAGTACTCAACACGATACCAACATACGGAATTCAACAACAAGAAAAATCAAACTCACACAAGCTCAACACGAAAAACCTAAAAACAAAAGTAACCTCAAAATCAAAGCAAATTTTTAATTCAAGTAGGACGCAAAGGAGATGACTCGAAAAAACCCCTAACAGCTGGGGAAGAAGGAAAAACCATTGAGACTGGGGACGATATCAGATAGGTAGCCATGGTGGGAGGGAAGTTGGTGCACATCTCATTGATGAAGGAGGCGAGCCCTAGAAGAAGTTGGGCGGAGGACCAAAGCGGGGAGTCGGCCCCGATGGAGAGCACGCCTTGAAGGTGGCGGGCTCTGGGTTCAGCTTTGGCTTCGCAGCGGAGGACGGCGTGGCTGAAGGTCTCGTTCTCCTCCCCACAGAGGGGGCAGAGGGGCGAGAGTTCAGGTTGGGACCAGGTGGGATGGGCGGCCAGATAACTCCTCTGGGCCCGCATTTGGTGAATTCCTCCGGCCATGAACTTGCCTAAGCCCATGAACGGGTGCGGAGTCGTAGAGAGAGGGAAGATATAGTAGGCCGGTGGCGGGGTAGTCTCCTTCCACGATTGTAATATCATGACCCGGGCCCTGCGCTGGAGTGTGACGTATGAGGCCCTCATCAGGGGTTCTGGGGGGCGGGATGGGAGATCCGGCAACAAGGCCGAGCCCAGGAGGGGGAGAGGGGAGGTACCCGCGACAAGGGGGACGACGAGGTGAGCGAGTGCGTCGACCGGGAGGTGCGTTCTGACAGGAGGTTTTCTTTCGGGGGTGGACCAGAGGAGGGGCCTGACATTGGGGTCAAGGCCTGCACAGAGAGCCCTTAGGTTCTCTATGCACCGGTCGGGAAGGGCCGAGGGAAAGGACGAGTGGAGGCGGGCAGCGGCAGGGTTGATAGTGGGGGGAGAGCAGCAGAGTCGAAGGGCCGCCATGCGGAGCTTGTGCGCGAGGAGAATCGAGAGGGGTGGGAGAGCAGCTTCCGCGGCAAGGATGGTGGTAGGTGTGGCCCTAAAACAGTTTGTGACCCATCTCTGGACGTGGTGCTAGTGGATGTTCATCCTGTAGAGTAGCCCTTTGGTCGGAACGAAGAGGTCGGCCCCATACGAGAGGATAGGAAAGATAAGCGAGTATGCCAACTCATGACAAAGGTGTGGAGAGACCCCAGAGCCTGAGCCCGACATCCTCCTAACGGCCGCGAAGGCAGCTTAAGAAAGGGCGAGGCGGGGAGAAAAATGAGCGGTGGTCGAAACGTTGGGGAGAAACCAGTAGCCCAGCCAACGAAGCTGAGCGGCGGGGAAAAACACCTGACCGTCCAGGGCGATAGGAGGGGGTTTTGGGTCACTCGGGAGGTCCCTCTGGTGAGGGGTGCGCCAGTGAATGAGTTCCGTCTTAGGAATGGAGAAACCAACCTTGACTGCTGTGGCTTTGGCCTTCATGACACCAAAGGTCCTCTGAAGCAGCCTAACATTGGTAGGGTAGGAGGAAGAAGCAACAGTAATGGAAAAATCATCAACATACGACAAAATGACCCCTCTGGGGACTGCCACATGTAAACAAGAAACATCAATAACAAATAACAAAGGAGAAATCAGGGACCCTTGAGGAGTACCAACGGTAACAGAAGAAACAATCTTAGGAGAACCCTGAAATAACAAACAACACCTTCTGTCAGTTAAAAAGGAAAAAACCCAAGTAATTAAATAACGATTCACCATCTTCCTACGAAGAAGGGAGCATAGGATAGAGGCATCAACATTATCAAAACCACCTTTGATGTCCAAGAAGAGGGAGGAAACCTTTCTGCGGGACCTCTGCAGCGTGCGGACGGAGTCAACCATGGCAGTGCAGGCATCGAAGGAGGAGAGAGTTGGGAGGGAGCCACACTGGTTGGTGGATAGGAGCCCTTGAAAAAGGGCGACGGCAGAGAGGCGGGCGGCGACGATCCTCTCAAGGATTTTGGAGACGGTTTCAAGAAGAACAATAATACGGAAAGAAGCCGGGGAGTCGTAGGAGGCCTTTCCTGGCTTGTTGAGGACTATGCCATGTGCCAGTTTGAGGGAGCCGGGATGGTGACCATATATCAGGAGCGGGGCCAGGAGAGAGGTTAGAATGTGCGGGCAGGCTTTGTGAAGGGCCTTCCACACAGAGTAGGGTATAGCATCTGGACCAGGCGCGGAGGACGGGGAGGATTTGGAGAGGGCAGCGGCAACCTCCTCCGCCGTGAGGGTCGGGGTGTCACCGAAGGCTGAGAGATTGGCGGGGAGGGCGGGTGTGGGGCGAGTTGGGAAGAAGTGTGCTAGGAGCGAGGGGTTGATATCCGAAGGAGTAATGGCGTCGGGGAAAGATGGAAAACCCGAGACGGGACGGCCCAGTGAGAATTTCTTGACTGTCCATATGGAGCGTGGGGTGGCTTCAGCTAGGAGGGATCTCCAGTGGGAGCTCTTAGCGTTTTTGATTGCCTTGAAATACCCGTTTTTGGAGAGCTTTGCAGCCATCCTATCTTGAGTAGAGAGGGAGGCCCTGGCTTTTCAAGAAGCGGAGTGATATTCGCAATTGAGGATTGAAAGTAGCGGAGACCACCATGGTTTGGATCTACTGGAGGGTCGAGAGAGCGGGGTGTGGCTGATCAGGTGCGAGGGGACTGAGCGAAGGGCACAGTCGAACCAAGCCTCGAGAGCGCATCGGGGTGGGTTCACTGGAGCGGGAGGGACGGCAAGGGCCTCCAGGAGGGGAGTGATGGACGCGCAATCTGTCAGCAGTCAGTTGGGGGCAGGCGGGGGGGGTTGCAGTTTGGGATGCTGTAAAAGGATAGAAATGGGAACATGGTCTGAGCCAGTGGAAGGTAAAAAGGTGTCCCAGCTTTGGACAAAAGGACGCAACGGTGAAGAAGAAAACGCAAAATCAATAATAGAGGGTCTGGCGGAGCCACCGAGTGGAAACCTCGTGAAAACGCCCGGGGTATTCAAAAGAGAGAACCCTTTCTCAGAAGCTCTCTGGAAGAAAGGAAAAGACACAGCCAGCTCCTGCGTGGAGTGGCGGCGAGAGGGGTCCGCGAGGGGATGGTGTAGGTTATAATCTCCCACGATGAGGAGAGGGAGCGAGGAAGGAGGAAAGGCAACGGAGGGCAACACAGACACATCTCCCCTCCTCTTGCCCGGGAGGTTGTACAAATTTAAAATGCGAATGGAAGGAAAACCAATACCAAACAAGTCATTAGCAAACACATCGAGTGAAAACACATCAGCCCTATCCGCAGAGCTAGGGAGGACCAAGACTTCTTTCTGAAAAGCCAACGAAACATAAAATGCAACTTTGGGCTTGGGGGAGGGGCAGGGGGGTGAACAAGAAGGAAAGTAACTATCAAAACCTTGAAATGACGGAAGGCGACCCTTCCAAAAGGGGGGATCTTGTAGGGTAACAATGGCCGGGTAATCGCGGCAGTCCGCAAAAGAATTAAACAAAGAAAGAAACACATTCCAGCTCCCTGAGCAGTTGTGTTGGACAAGATGAAGCGAGCGGAGGGGGGCCGGCCCCCTCAGGTTACCGGGCGGGGTGTTAGACATCTACCGGCGCGAGGCCGAAGTGTCTCTGGGGGCAGGGGAGGGGCAGGGATCCACATCGGGGAGTGGACGGCCAGACCTTGAGTGAGGGCGATAGGACGAAAAGGAGGGCATCGGCTTTGGAGTGACGAGGGGGTCGGTCTCAGACGGGATAGATCTAGGCTGAGGTGTGCTAAACACCGGGTTCTGAGGGGGGGTGGGGGGGGTGGGGGGGCCGTAATCAAGGTATCCATGGCATCAGAGTCGCCGGGAGGTCCTGTGTGGACGGGGCTAGGAGGGGGGCGTTCGGGGCAGTCTCTGTCCCTGGCGGAGTGAGGGCCAAGGCAGTTTGGGCATCTAGCCGGGGAGGCTATGCAGCAGCCGAGGATGGGGCGAAGGTTGCCCTCTTTGGGGCAGGTGGGGTTGGAACAGCGGTGATCGGCCTTGGAGTGAGGGCCGCCACAGAGCTGGCAGACGGTTGATTCCTTGCACAGGGGTTTTAGATGCCCAAACTTCCAGCAGTTGAAGCACTGGCTTTGGGCGTTGGAGGAGTAGGCCCTCTTGACTTCACGATTGTCGCCAAAGAGGAGGATGCGGGGAGGATCGGTCATGCGCCATGCCAGGTCTGCTGGGACATGGACGATAACAGAAAAGGCTTTCTTACCGCTGGTTCTAGCTTCGCGGTCAGCATTGAGGAAACGTGAGCGGGTGATGATCAGATTCTTGGCGTTGTCAATGCCGGCAAGTAGCAGAGGGTGAAGTTCCTCATCTGTGTCGGGGTGGGCGTCCATGGGAAGACGATGGATGGCAAACTGGACGTCAGTGGGGGCGTAGCGAAAGTGTTCCCAAGGGTTGTTATTGACCGGGAAAGACTGGTTGAGCCTAGCGGTGAAGGCATCGAAGAAGGGGGCATAGCAAGAAGCGGGGACGAGGGGGTCAGCCACTGTAAGGGAGACAGCACCTTTCGGACTGACCGAGACTCTAACAGACTTTGGTAGGTCAGAGCCGGCCTCAGGTATAACGGAGGCAGCGATGTCGGGGAACCGAACGCGAATGGAGGATTCCTGGGGGTGGGGACAATGAGTCGAACGAGGGGCAAAGAACCTTCTGGCCGCGCTGGGGAGAGGGGCAGGACCCTTCGGGGAGGGATCCTGCACGACCGCCACGACTTTGTTAGCAGAAGTGCCAGGGGGGAGTTCTTGCATTTCGCTTTGGATTTGGCCTTATTGGCTCTAACCGCAGCGTTGAACTCAGAGCTACCACCGTGAATAACTTGGGTGTATGATTTTGCCCGGGGGGGGCATGGGGAGTGGGGGGGCCGGCCTGGGGGAGGGGGCAAGGAGAATGAGCCAGAGGGACCGGGGTGGGTGGGGCGAGGAGCTGGGGGAGGGGGCGGCACCCTTTCTGGGGGGCCCCATTGGCTGGAGGTGTGACCATCCTATGTGAAAGGTCCCGGATGGCGTCCCGGACTTCACGGAGTTGCTCGGTTGGGGAGGAGTTAGCGACCTGAGACTGCAGGTCATGGACTGATGAGCGGAGCTCCTCCAACTGGGAGCCGAGTGAGTTAACCGCGTGGTGGGAGGCACAGAGCAGGGGCAGGAGGGAACTCTCGCCGATCGAGAGGCCGTCGCATTCCTGGGGAGTCAGAGAAGGCAGTTGTTCAGAGGTTAAGCTGATAAGGGAATGGGTTCGTGAGAGAAGTGAGGCCAGGACACGGGCCTCCGGGGAGATCTCAGAGGTAGAAGGAGTAACCGAGGAGGGCCCAGCATGGGACTGAAAGAGCGAGATGGGGGGCCCAAGGGGCTCCATGGTTGGTCGAAAGGGGGCGTGAAGCCCATTGTAGGCAGGAAAAAAGGGTGAGGGTGGGGATCGTGCACTAGAAACTGTGGTATTGTAAAAGCTATGGTCAGGAAAATGGAGGGCGCGGAGCGTGTTGCATAAGGTAGAGGTTTTTTTTCTTTTTTTTTTTTTTATATCATGTATTCATTGTTAAGGTACAAGAACTCGCATGCAGCGCTAGCTATGGCGTAAAGAAAACCTTAATCCCAAAAACCAATAACAAAATAAAAACTCAAAAAGTCTGCCCCAAACTGTGTCAAGTACTCGACACAATACCAACATACGGAATTCACAAAAAGTAAAAACAAAACTACACAAGCTTAACAAGAAAAATCATAATCCATAAACATAAAATAAAGCCAAAACCAACATTTTAACTCAGGTGGGACGCAAGGGAGATGACTCGAAAAAACCCCTTGCTGCCTGGGGAGAAGGAAAAACCATCGAAACAGGAGAGGACAGCTCGTAGATGGCCATGGTGGGAGGAAAGTTGGTGCACGTCTCGTTGATGTAGGAGGCGAGACCTAGGAGGAGGAGGGCGGAGGACCAGAGTGGGGAGTCAGCCTCGACAGAGAGCACGCCTTGGAGGTGGCGGGCTCTAGGGATGCTCTTGGCTTCGCAGCGGAGGATGGCGTGGCGGAACGTCTCGTTCTCTTCCCCACAGAGGGGACAGAGGGGGGAGAGATCAGGTTCGGACCAGGTGGGGTGGGCGGTCAGGTAGCGCTTCTGGGCCCGCATTTGGTGGATACGTCCGGCCATAAACTTGCCTAAGCCCATGAACGGATGTGGGGTCATAGTGAGGGGAAACGAGTAGTAAACCGGTGGCGCGGAGGCGGTCTTCCACGAGTCTAACATCATGGAGCGAGCTCTGCGTTGTAGAGAGAGGTAGGAGGCCCGCATTAGGGACTCCGAGGGGAGGGACGGGAGATCCGGCAATAAGGCCGAGCCCAAGAGGGGGAGAGGCGAGAGACCCTGAATTAGGGGGAGGACGAGGTGAGCAAGAGCGTCAACTGGGAGATGGGTCCTGACAGGAGGTTTTCGTTCGGGGGTGGACCAGAGGAGAGGCCTGACATTGGGGTCAAGGCCCACGCACAGAGCCCTCAGGTTTTCTGCGTACCGATCAGGAAGGGCCGAAGGAAAGGACAAATGAAGGCGAGCGGCCGCCGGGTTGATGGTCGGAGGGGAGCAGCAGAGGCGTAAGGCTGCCATGCGGCGCTTATGAGGGAGGAGTACCGAGAGGGGGGGGAGAGCAGCCTCCGCGGCTAGGATAGTGGTGGGAGTGGCCCTAAAGCAGTTCGTGACCCACCTCTGGACGTGATGCCAGTGAGTGGCCATCCTCTGAAGGAGCCCTTTGGTCGGGACAAAGAGATCGGCCCCATACGAAAGGATGGGGAAAATGAGCGAGTAAGCCAGCTTGTGGCAGAGGTGAGGGGAGACCCCGGATCCTGAGCCCGACATTCTCCTGACGGCCCCGAAGGCAGCCTGGGAGAGGGCGAGGCGACGGGAGAAGTGGGCGGTAGTTGAAAGGTTAGGGAGAAACCAGTAGCCCAGCCAGCGGAGCTGGGTGGCGGGGAAGAAAACCTGGCCATCCAGGGCAATCGGGGGGGGTTTGGGGTTTGCATAAGGTAGAGGAAGACACGCCCTCATATATCCTGCGAACAGGAACCGGTCGGACAGACGGCCACGACGTATTCGGTGTTGCAAGATGGGTCATCTTGACTGTGGGTTTTGGTGAGGGGACACACCTCCCGCGGCGACCAGTATTGACCTTGCGGTCCAACGTCGGGGCCAGAGGGGGGTGAGTTGTATGTTTCCAAAGGAGATTTTTGCGCAAGGTAGGGTAACTTGTGTCCACTAATATACCGGGGAGCCCTGTGCCTAACATGAGCTCCCCTCTCCTAAGTTCCGTCCCGGAAACTTTCTCAGTCTCTAACTACTAATTTACATTCCTTTTCGAGCTCAGCATGGTAGGGGTAAAAACCACAAGCGTTTACTTGTCCTCCCATGGAAAACCTTTCGCATACTACTCGACTTCTTCTAGGCCCGGCATGTCCGGGTTTTCTCTATGAAACTTAACCACCTCTTCTCTGACATTTGCCAACCCCTCCGGTGGCTCCCAGGTGTTTTCATCTTCAGCGCAACCCTTCCACTTTAAAAATATCGCAGGTCTTTAAACTTCTTATTTCTGCCCCGAACCTTTCTTGTATACGAGATGACCTCGCGTTTTACAATCCTTTCAACTTCCCACTCGAGGTCACCTTCAACATCTTCGGGCTCGAGGGGTCGTTCTTCTCGGTTCGGTCGATCAGCACCCCGATAAGGCTCAAGCAGCAAGACATGGAATACTGGGTGTATTTTCCAGCGAGGCGAGATTTCCAACTTGTATCTCTATTCCCTCTTCTTTCTAAAACTTTAAAAGGACAGTAGAGCTTTGAACTTAACTTCTTCGAAGGTCGCTTGGTTCTCATGATTTTTGCGTTTAACATTACCAAATCTCCGACATCGATGTCTGGCTGGGGGGTCGCTTTTAGGTCCTAGTATTTTTCCATCGCTTCGCGGGTCTCATTTAACGTTTCTCTGGCCTGGTCAGGTATTGTCTGCATCCAGTGTTTATACATGGTCTCACCTGGATTTTGAGCTTCTCTTTCTTTCATCCATTCTGTTTGTGGGTGGAAACTATAGTTAGCGAAGAAAGGCGTGATCTTGTCTGCTGCTGCTTTGGAGTTATTGTAGGCGTGTTCGGCTAACGGTAATAGCTGGTATCAATCGTCCTGGTCGTAATTGACGAAGTTTCGCAATATCCTTCCAGAACTTGATTGGTTCTTTCCGTCTGTCCATCCGTTTGTGGGGGGTAAGCCGTCGACATTCGCCTCTTGATTCCAAGCGCCGTGCACAAAGTTTCCCAGAATTCGCCCGAGACTTTTGCATACATATCCGAAACGATTTCGGTAGGGAGCCCGTGAACCTTCCAAACGTCTCGAAGGACGGTATCCGCTACCTCCTTCACGGTCGCATCTGTCTTTAAGCCGATAAAGTCTGCCATTTTGGTGAAGCGGTCTACAACTACCATAATCTGACTATGTCCTTGAGACTCAGGGAGCTAGGTAATAAAGTCGGTTGAGTTTGAGGTCCATGCCGCATAGGGGACTTCTAGGGGTTGAAGTAACCCCTACTTCGCATGTCTGGGGGATTTGTCATGTAGACAATGGTCGCATGATCTGACATAGTCGTTGACCCAGTCCGTCAGCTTTTCCCAATAGAAATCCCACGTGATAATCTCGATTGTCTTTGCTTGTCCAAAATGTCCTCCTACCTTGGAGTCATGGCATCCTTATGCGATCTCGGTTAGGATATCCTCATCCGAGGGGATGAAAAGTCTTCCCTTGTAGTAGAGCAGTCCGTCTTCCACGTCCCAATGTTTTGGGATGTCTTTCGCTTTTTCTTTGATCAGCTTACCTGTTCTTTCATTCTCGTCCAGTCCTCGTCTTCTTTTCCTGCCAGCCGGACTTGGTTCAGGAAATCATTATTCCTCGTCCGGAGTCGTATCGCCGTAACTATTTCCGATGATAACATCGTCTTCTCTTGAGCTAGGCGGGGGGTGAGACCCAATGTCTTCTTCGTCAAAGTACTCGTTTTCCTCTCGATTAGCATATAACATGCTTACCATAACTCTGCTTTCCTTTCCTTTGACAGGTCTTGTAATGGAGAGATCGGTTGACCCGAATCCTTGGTTACCGCGCCCTGTGTCGCTTAGCCGGTCAACTTCCACGGCTTCGCTTGTCTTAATCTTTTCGACAATGAGTTGTGCTATGCGATCGCCTCTTTTGAACAGGTAGTCTAACTCTGCCTGCTTTCGGAGGATTACTTTAACCTCTCCAGTATTGGTTGGCGTCAATGACTCCTCCTCCTACTGCAATCCAGTTTTTGCTGGCCATTCCACTTCTTGCCACTAGTCTTGCACAGGTTCCTTTTGGCAGTCCGATGGCAATTCCAGTCTCTATCATCGTTTGTCCTCTTCTGGGTATGATACCGTCTTTTAATGCGTATGTGTCATGGCCTGCTGCTAGCTTGGAGCCTTTTGTGGGAGTTATCGCTTCCTTGACAGCCTTTTTATTCGTAACCGGTTTGTCGTCAATGTCCCTCTTGACACCAGGTTGATTTCTAGGTTCTTTTTCTCTGATATAATTGAAACTTGGAAGTGTTCTGGTTTTAAAATTGACTGTTCTTGGTGGGTAGCTCCCCCTTCAGGGTGGTACTCCGGCCGCCTGCTTACAGCATCTGGTTTGCCGCCATTGGTTCCTGGTTGGTAAACATTTTAAAATTGAAGTTTGCTAACCACTGGGCCCATCGGATTTGGCGAGGGGTTCCAAACTTTTGTTGTTAAGAAGTATTGGAGGTTCTGATGGTCGGTAAAGACCGTGACTGGTTCCTCGGCTCCTACTTAGGTAGTGTTTCCATTCCTTAAATGCTTCGAGGATTACTAAGAGTTCTTTGTCGTGGATCTCATAGTTTCTTTCAGCGTCATTGAGTTTTCGGGAGTGGAACGCTACTGGGTGTAATTGTTTTCCAAGGTATTGTGATAATACACACCCTAGAGCGAAGTCACTGGCGTCGGTTTCTACCACTGTCTTTCTATCTGGGTAGAAATGTGCTAGGATTGGTGCTGTCGTGAATCTTTTCAGCTCTTCAAATGCTTTGTCCTGCTCTTGCCCCCAGTAAAAGGGTTTTTTCACCCCTTTCTCCTGATTCTTTAGGGTATCGGTTATTGGTTTACATATTCCAGAGAAGTTTTTTATGAACCTTCGGTAGAAATTTGCAAACCCAATAAAGATTTGTACCTCTTTTACTGATTTAGGGGCCTTCCATCCCATAATGCTTTCCACTTTCCGCTCGCTCATTCACCCCTTCCGTATTTACAATGTATCCTAAGAATTCTACCGTCTTGACATGAAACATGGATTTTTGAGAGAGATTGCAAGATCATGTTGTTTCTAATCTTGCGAGCACTTTCTTGACTAAATCTTCGTGTTCTTTAAGACTTTTCGAGTAAATTAGTATATCATCCAGATAAACTACTACTCCGTGGTCTAGGAATTCTCTTAGGACTGCATTCATCATCGCTTGGAAGGTAGCTGGTGCATTGACCAGACCAAACGGCATGACCTTTATTCGTAATGGCCGTACGTGTCCGAAAAGCGGTTTTCCATTCGTCGCCTTTTCGAATTCGTATAGATGATAGCCATCTTTGAGGTCTAGCTTGTGAAGATCTGGGCTCCGGCGACTCGTTCTCTTAGTTCTGTCATGAGCGGTAAGGGATATTTATTTAGGATGGTGAGCTTATTGAGCTGTCGGTAGTCGACACAATCGTAACCTTCCGTCGGTTTTGGGACAAATAGGATTGGTGCCCAGCGGGAGACTTGCTGTGGACTATTTTTCCTTGTGCCAGCATTTTCTTTAGGTATTCGTCTAATTCCTTTAATTGGTATGCTGACATCGGGTATACCGGCCCCACGGCGGTGTGGCTCCTTCTTTAAGTCGATAGGATGGTAGGTTCGTCTGGTGCCAACATCTCCGCCTTTTTTCTTCAAACTCCTTTATTGCCAGTATGGTTTGGCAAATTTCGAGCTGTACTTCATCCTTGAAGGTCGTCCAATTCTTCCACTACTCGTGCTTCTTCGTCAAACGCCACTCTTCCCATTCGAACATATCTGCTATTCCTTCATCTTCGACATGGGCGAGGCATTTGGGCTGTCAAAACTCCACTGACTTGGAGCTTGAATATTCGAGATGGGGTGTTCCTGGTGCCACCATCCGAATGGTATAATCATATCGTAGTTTCCTGCATCGGCTATTTCGCAGGAAACCTCAGTTGTGTGTCCGTTTTTTCCAATTTCTAATTTATTGGATGAGAGAAATATTTTCCTCCGGTAGAGATTTCGCCATTGAAGGCCGTGATTTGTAAGGGGCTATCCTTACTTCGTAGGGTATTTTGAGCGTTCGTGCGGTATTTGGTTCAGAGAAGATGTTTGATCCTGAGTCTAACAAACTCGTATCTTATGGCGTCGTTCGTTTAGTTGTATGAAGGCATTGCCTTCAGGGCAATCGTAATGTTTTGGGTTTGGCTTAACTCGCTTAGGGGCTGGGCCCCTTTCTTCGATAAATCTTTTCATGATAACTAGAGAGGTTTTATTGGTAACTAAGTGGTTTGTTACCGTGCCCGCACAGTTTCGGCTCTTAAAGCCTCCTCAGACAAACTTGTGTAAGAGTAACTATGCTAAACTATCCTATGTACATGCTTGTCGCCTCATCAAATATTTTTGAAAATCTAAATAATTTTGCTAATATTGAGATTTGAACGCAAGACCTTCGGTTAACCCCAAGTTAAAACCGATTAGGATATCCTCTCAGCAAGTATTTTTGCAACGTAAACGAACTTCATCAGCAAAAAAAAGCCCTGCCCCCTGTGCCTCATGTCGTTGAGTTTTACATTTTGGCACATCGTGAGTCCTATGATTGCCATATTAAAATCCGT